>JAGKTI010001013.1:89930-101756 GCA_018397915.1 Birgus latro | reverse complement strand
AGCATGATTTTTTCCCTCCGTGTAAAAGGACTGTCAGAGTACCGAGATGTCTGTGTGGTCTTATCTGATGCTAAAAATGTTTCCTGCGTTTATTTAAGCATACTAACACCTCTACGGCGGTCGTAATTAATGTTTTTACTGCCTGTGTAGATGTGTATTGCCAGAGAGCATTTTGATACAATTATGAAAGATTATGAATGCTTGTAGTGATTTCCTTTCGATTCTTTTAGCTCACTGGACTGCTTTTACCCTAACTTGGCCCAGATTTTCGTCGTTTTGTAGCTAAGTTTACATAGTCTGTTGGCAGAATAACAATATTACAGCTCTATATCCTTTCGATAGCACTTCTTCGTGACTTCCATGTTATTCTCGTGCGAGTCCATTAGTACAATTATCACGAATATGGAGAGAGGTTGATTTAAGGCCAATTTAAGTAAAAGGGGTATAACATCTGCTCCTTCATTCTGGGATAAAAAGTACCGTCCGAGTATAGATTTATTGGGTAATCTCTTTTTTCCACTTTCCTTCATTATGTTTAACCTTTTCACTTCGATGACGTTTTGTTCCTGGTGCCAACAAATTATTTAATTCAATTTGAGATTTACAAACTGGAAATAATAGATACAGCCTTCATTGATCTCATCTCCATAAGAGGTTTCCCCTGAGCAGAGTTAAATAATCTGGAGGTAGCTGGGGCAAAACAGAAAAAGCTTCATTGTTTTGGAAAGGCTGAGGGAACAATATTTTGAGAATGCAACGAATGAGGGGACACTTGCTTATTTAAAACGTCTTATGAACCACATCAACTGGCTTAAGAAATAACCATCAGTGTGATAGGGTCTTTTTAATCTCATACGTTCTACAACACTATTTTATTCAACTGTAGATAGATCTCTCTTCGTTGTATTTAAAGGATAGGGTAAAGTTAGAAGCCATCTCACTTCAGTCCTTCAGTACCATGCTGTCGTATACACAGCTGCTCTGGTCTCACTACGCCTGTTATAATCATTTCAGTTACCTCAAGGGAGAAGGGAACGGGAGCTCATTTAGCGAAACGTTAATTCATTGAAGGGGTTAGATTACACTGATGTCAGCGAAAGTCATCACGCTAACTTAAGAGTCCAACTATCGTGTTTACTTTGACCCAAGAGCCCTAACCCCTTTCAGCTCGGTTGATGGCCAGGTTTAGTCAGACTGGAGGATCTAGCTGACTAGTAACCAAGGTGACTCATCGCTACCTCAACTAGGGCTGGATGACCAGTAACCAAAGAGACTCGTTCCCACCTGAACTAAGGCTCATCCAATTTCGCGCAACCACGATTAAGTATTCAGCTTCTGGCAGTGACTCATACTTGTCAGATGAAAATAAAAGCTCGATACAGCTGTCTCCCAGAGCCGCGGAGATCCACAATGCGCCACGACAGACTTGGCTATAATCAAAGTGGCGCAGGAGATACCGTAAAACCTCTCCATTGGCGATTTATTCTGCACATTAAACCCCACTATTCTCTTCACTGTTACTGATTCAAAGTATGCCAGTGCTAATACAGGGTGATCCATATATAACGGTTCACTTCCACTCCGCCCTGCGATTTCTCGTGTTGTGAGGACGGCTTAGTATCTGTCCTGGATCATTTAGTCTTTTCCTGCTCTTAATGCCACAACCACGTTCACTCTAGCCGAATGGGCCGTCCCTGGAACACACAAGACACTGCCACGTAAGTTTCTAGTGGAGCGCTGTTTACAGGCTACCATCTGTGTACCACAAAAGAGTAATACGCAAAATAAATCGCCAAGGAAGAGTTGTTACGAAAGTCTCCTATGCCACCTACAATTCGGCCCTGAGAGAGAGACTTTACCAGTGTGTTTTTACCGCCTCGTTGTGCACCCTGAGGAAATCTCTTGGAAATACAGACATCTATTTCAAGGACGATAAGTTTCAGAAAGCGTCCTCCTGAATGGCGCCAGCACACGAGTTTTGCGTGGGTATTTATCTCTGAGGTGTGTGTTTTGAGGGAGGGAAGGTGTTGACAAGGGAGAAGCTAAGATGGGTAGAGTCTTTGGCTTTTAACCCTTTACATTAGTATTTTTTTTTCTGACTCTTGCTGCCTTCAGATAACTCAACATGGCTTAGGATGGGAGAGGAGGTTAAGAGAGGGTCACTGGAAGACGGGTTTGGTGAAGGGCAAGAGGGACAGGCGTTGGGTAAGAGGGAAGGGAAGGGAGGGAGAGGTGGTGGGTTTGGGGTGAAGATGGGATGTGGGAGGGATTTGGTTTGAGGTAATGATAGGATGTGAGGAGGGATATGGATAGGTTTGGTGAGGGGAACAACGGGATTAAATATAGCTGTCATTAAATCTCAGACTTCGACATATTTCCTGGTGACGAAAAAGATTGTTTGTTGTTAGCCAGAGTAAAATAGATTTGCTGTCTGTTAACCTCTTCAGTACTATACTCTTTTCGCTGTACCGTGGCATAATATTGGCATCTATTCATCTTGAATGCTGAGCTGCAGCGATAGTTTAACATCTGAATATATTGCTGGTCACGAAGAAGTGCTGTTAAAAGGATGTACAGACGTATCATTAAATAGGTAACACAGTTTTTAATTAAATTTCCTACCTCCCCACGATTTTACTCAGCTGTGGAAGGGTATCTCTGACTTAAGAGATTAAAGGCATCAATCAGAGATTTAAAACATCAATTAATAACTCCCTTCACTACGATGACGGCATTTCTATTATCCTTGCTTCCACCAAACGATTCTCTGTCGCGGATGCATTTAGGTGTATTTTGAGGGTGTAATCAGACGATTTTTTTAAAAAAATTGTCACGTAGACGGTGGAAAAAAATTAAAAAAAAAAGCTGGTAATTTCGCTGCTATGGTTGCACTTTAATGTATGTATACAGGTGTCACCAGACAATACAGTATATATATGCAGTCACTGTTTTAATATTGTAGATGTCTTCCTATTTTTTCTTGCTGGTGTCAGACGTTTTTATTCGCCCAGGAAACTTTAGGAACTGGTGGAATTAATGCATTCATTAACCTATTCACAACTAGAGTACTTTCTTATGCTGAATAAAATTGTCTAGAAACAGCAAAAATAATTTTTAATACAATAGATCTACTCATTGAGGCATTAGGGGAGTAAATTTTGACTGATTACAAAATGCATGGCAATTCATCTCCGTTTTCCCACAAACATAAAAAAAAAAAAAAGTCTTTAAGACTAATCTGTAGGTTAAACTATCGCTCTTGAAGAAATTTTTCAGCACCTCTTCTGCAGCGAATTATTTTGTCTTTCATCTTCACATTTGAGAATATTAAATCCTTCTCTAAGATGACGTCAATTTACTTTATGCAACACGATCGGACGGTTTTGTTCGTTTATGAAGATTTTTTTTTTTTTTTTGAGAGTTAGATGCAGATTTGATTAAATCTCAAGACACCAGGAGATTATAGAGTAAAGCCTTATAGATAGCAAGAAAAAATAAATCACCATACTGAAGGCGGTAAGATATAGTACGCAAAATAAATCGCTATGGAACTGCGAGTGTTTCCTGTTCCAACGAAAATACGACTGTTTTATGTCGCTGCTACATACAGTAGAGCTTACAGGCTCCTGGTACAGAGGCTTGAACTATTAACCTTTGTAGCGACGGAGGGAAATGATATTGTAACATGATTGTCCGAGTATTACTGAACAGTTGCTTTAGGACATTCAACAGAATGTTCTGTGACTTACAAAAACTTCTTATTACTAAGATATAACATTTGCCAGTTGTTGTACTCTTGCGATCAAAATTCACCTTTACCTGCCGGTCGTGGCAATAGATATTAAACGAACAAATTCTTTGTGAAAGCAACAAGGACATAGTCAAAAGAGTATGAGAAAGAAGGATACTCTCAGACGCTCAGTGAAGAATGAGAAATACGGAAGGCAGGAATCAGTACTGGCAGGGGATTGTCAGCGAACTTTTGCTCAAGACAGTACCACGGACTAGTGAATTCAGCTGTGCCAACCAGCAGTACCTGAAGTGCACGCTACACAGGAGATACAAAAGGACACTCCCTTGCCATCGCCTGATACATTCGAGAAAGCCGCAGTCATCACCGCCCGTGTTTTTCTACGCGTTGTCAGGATTGCAACATTCTTGATCTTCGTATTTGCTCTGCACGGTTGGCTGCACGACAGTACGACCCCGCTACCCTGGCACGTCTCCTCCCCACAGCTAGCCCCCTACCTTACCCCCTTACCTCTCTTCCATCCCCCCTTTCGTACTCCCTGCCTTCCCCCACCCTGCCTTACCCTCTTTTCTTTTCCTGTTATCCCCCTCTCTTCTCTCCCTATTACCCCCCTCCCTTTTCTCCCTACCATCCCCCGTTCTTCCCCACCTGCCTTCCCGCTTCCCTGTCCCACCCCCTCTGTCTCCTTCCTAGTCCCCCTTTCTCCCCAGCTCCTCTCTCTCTAACTCAGTTCGCCTCACAGTCCCCATCTGTTCCTTTAGTTCCCCTCTTCTAGTATCCTCCTAACCCCTCTGTCTTTCTGCGCCCCCCTGTTTACCCCAGCCCATTACTAACAGCTTTCTTGTCTTATCAAACCCCCTGTGTTCTCCACAGTCCCTGCCAGTCTCCTGTCTTCCTCAGTCCCCTTCTTTCCTCCCAGTACCCTGTCTTCCCTAGCCCCCTCCCAGTTCCCCCTGCTCACCAAGCCCCCTCCCAGCCACCATACCTTCTTTACCCGGCACATCTATCACCCCCTCTCACCCCTTTGTTTCCTCCTTCCCTCCTTGTGTCCCCCATTCTTCCACAGCTCCCCAACATGTATTCCCAGTCCCCCCCTTTTAGCTCCCCCTCTCACCCCTAGCCCCCCCCCACACCTCCCCCGTCTTATACTGCTCTCCCGTCACCTCCATGCCTCCCCGTGCCCTCCTGTCCCCTCCCCGTGCCCTCCTGTCCCCTCCCCGTGCCCTCCTGTCCCCTCCCCGTGCCCTCCTGTCCCCTCCCCGTGCCCTCCTGCCCCCTCCCGACAAGACGCAGGCAGGAGTCCATGCCCATGCCCGGGTTACTGCCCTCAGGAATTCGTGGCATCGGCTTCACTCCGGGGTATCTCAGAATCGGCAGACAGTTTTTACCCTCTCTGCTAGAATTTGGCTTTTCCATTTCATCCTTGGCATATTCAGACAGTTTTATTAATCTTAAGAGACTTTCAAGCATGAGGGAGTACATACGGACCCTTAATTATACTTGTCAATATTAGGGTGTTCTCCTGACCGGCTAAAATCGTCTGTAAGAAGCGAGAATAATTTGCAAAGTACCTCAGTGGGCCAAAAGGGTTAATTGGACTGGGACTCGAAACTTCTTTGGGGTGACCATTGATTTGTTTTTGTAGCTGATTTTTTTCTTTTTTTTTCTTCCAGAGATATGAAAATTAAGTTAAATATTCACAGTTGTGGCTTCACCCCTTGATTCTGTTGATGCTTTATTTTATTTTTATTTATTTATTTATTGTTGGTGATCCTAGACGATTTTATTCAACTTAGGAAGGTCGTCTCGTGTTGCCGAGTTAGATAAAATATTTTAGGTGACTTCTCCAATTCGGTGACGCCTTTCAAAGTTTGTTTTTATTACTACCAAAATACGTCATTCAACTCAGGAATGACCTTTAATACTAAACGATTTATTGGAAACTAAATTAGACCGCTCCAACGCAAAACTTTTCGAAGGTGAGTAAAACAGTTTATTAGCATCAAGAATACAGTAGGAAAGATGGGATCGTAGGAAAGGAGTTAAGAGATGGAGATACAGGAAGAGGCATATGCAGAGCCATTTGGAAGGATGAGGTCATAAACTGAACTGTTCGTTGCCTGGAAAGAAGGTTAAAAATAGCTGAAATGAGTGGGTGAGTTTTGCTGTATTTAATTATCCTTTTAAATCCAGTGACGTATTTTGTTCCTGCTACTATCAAGCCTTTTATTTAGCATAGATGTCCCCATGAGGTGTAGAGATTAATGAAGACTATATTTTTTATCCTATCTTGAAAAGCTTCTAAGGTAAATATAAAATCGTTTGGAGATAGGGAGGTAGCAAGAATAAATAGCAGTAGACGTCATCGGAATCATACGGGTGTTGGCAATGATGGTGATGGAAAGGATGTAACTAATGAAGTGTATTTTCCGAAAAGTAGACGGTATGTGATGTTAAAAAAAAAATGTTCTTAAATTTTATGTATTAAGACTTCGTTACAAGTCTCTTTCTTTGAGGTCCTTTATACATATTTATAAATTATAGAAAAGTTACTTATTAGACGTGCGTTATTACTTATGAAGCTGATTGCCAGTTTTCCCAAATTTACAGGGTTAATGAAAAGTTGATATTTTGGAACACATCTCTAGAATACGAGCATAATGAGGATTGCTACAGTCAGGGAAAAAATTCGCCTACTATTCTCATTTCCTCCCTGACGTATCATGTGAAGGAGAGTCATCTCTGGACAGAGAAACATGCCAGGCCTCTCTCATTTTAAGAATATTACCCAGCAGAGGATAGTGAGAAGCAAATGAGGTGAAATATTAGGTTCCTTATTAAAGAGGATCAACTGATGTCTGCGGAACGTACTAACCCTCTCTCAATTTAGAAATAGTAACCAGCAGAGAATAGTGAAAAGTTGAAGAGGTGAAATATTAAATTCATATAAAAAAAGAGTCGTCTAATGGCAGAGAATCATACGAACCTCTGTCAGTTTAGGAATATTAGCCAGCAGGGAAAAGTGAGAGGTAAAAAAGATTAAACATAAGCCAACTCTTGCCCTGACTGTACAACCATGAGTTGCAAGAGTTCGCAGATATTTCTCTACCGACTTTGACAATGAATGGTGTTACATGAATTATTTTTATCTGACAGCGGTATGAGACATAACACAACAGTCTGATAAGGAAGCATACTCGGGGTAATTTGGGAAGGATTGAGAAAATTTGTAGGACAGGAGATAATAATGGCAGAGGATTGTCAGCCAAATTTTGCTCATGACTACCTTTGTAAGTCGTGTGGGACAGTCAGAGTGAGTGCGAGGGGTGCGAGAAGTTCCCTCTCGCTCTCCCTCGCTCCCCCAGCATCAGTGTCACCCACCGTCGCCCAGAATGTTCCCCAAACACAGAAAAAGGTCAAATAAATAGCTTTGCTTTTAGTGTGAAAAATGTTCGGTGGGTATTTCAGGGTCTCAGGTTTGCAGTGTAAAGATTCGCCCCACATGTTGTTGGCAAAACCGCGTAAAACAAGCAGACTTATTCTCTCGGTGGTGTTAGCAGTTGTGGCTGTTGAGCAGGTGCGGTGTCGTCACTAAGTATCAAACTGTAGCGATAATCAGTTGTTTTTGTGTGCAAAAGGAAAATCCGAATGCCGAGTGCCAAGATTGGGGATTCGTATGGATACATTGTGTTTGAAACACCTGAGGTAACAATAAGAAGAGAGAAATGTACTGTAGATTAAGGAAGGTAGTTTTGTAGTTGAACATTTACAAATATGAAGGGCTAAAAGTTCGAATTAATGTCTGCCTTAGAGAGTGAGTTCATAAACTGCAACTGCACACTCTCCGTAGTGGAAAGTGGGGGAGGGAAACTGGCAGACAGTTCAGAAAAGTAATGACCACTCAAATGTGGAGAGTAGAGGAAGAGATGCTACACTGCGGCGAAACGAGACAAGCGCTCTATGACCGACAAGGAATGGGCTCAAACATTCCCTCAGAATATGGCAACCGTCATATAATTATACAGTCCAGGTTTCCATTTAATTTTTTGTCGCAAAAAATATGGAGGTAATGAGAGTCAAGTCTGAAAGACCAAATTCACTGATATGTATATGAAATGGTCTGAAATCTGAAAGCGCTTGTGTGAACAGTAGAAAAATGAGCCCATAAAAGGCGTGTTTAATTAGAATAGGATATTCCCTGGCACATACTCCGTGGCATTTTGCTTCTGTACAGGGTATGTGTCACGATGATATTTTGCTTTACTTAAGTGTGAACACACAGAACCGTATTCAGTCACATTAGGAACATTTATTCCACACTTTAGCTCTTTCAACACAATTTGGCCCAGATTTTCGTCTTTCTGTAGCCTATTTCATGTAGCTCAGTGACAGAAGAACAGTGGTACAGTTTTTCCATTCATTTCATTGCACTTCTTCGTGACTACCGTCATATTCGGGTGCAAATCTGTTGCTACAACTCAGCTTTCAAGAGGGAGGGAGTGAGGGAGAGAGAGAGAGAGAGAGAGAGAGAGAGAGAGAGAGAGAGAGATCCTGCTTGGAGTCTTGCATGTGTATAAATATTCCTCATCTTGAAATTCTCTTAAAGGATGTGTCTTGTATCCTGGTTGTCACTGCTCATACACTAATTTTTTTACCTGTAGTCAAATTGAGCACCTTTTCTCTTCGTCATGGACCAAGGTTAGTCGTCAGTCTAGTTGTTTGAGTTACCTTAAGCTAGTCTGCAAGGTTAGGGTTTGGTTTTAAGTAAGAGTAGGGTTTAAAGTTAGGTTGGGTTAGGGTTTAAAGTTAGGTTAAGGTTTAAATGAAGTAAACACGATTTTCCAGGGAAGAGAAAAGTGCGCTATGCAGAGGCATGCCACCCGTCCCGATCTGCTCCCCCACTTAATTATTTTCTTTCACATTCCTCATCATTTCTTAGCTTCCTCATTCCTTCTCGTTCTCTCCGCCTCTCCTTATTATCGTCTGTCTTTGTACGCTGACGCCCGTTCTCCAAAGCTAACCTTCAAATGGCAATAGGTTTCTTTTAAGCTGTACGGTAAAAAAATTCTCTCGAAGGAAAAATGGGGTAAAAATTCCTTCATCTTTGGGGGGTTACTGTAAACTGTTTTCAGTCTTTAGACGTTGGTAGGCCACTTTTAAGCTTTATAAAATTGCCTGACAATAGAGATTAAAAATGCTGGGTTTTGTCGCCATAAATGTGTTAAATACCATCATTCTTGGGTTATGATACCCCCCCCCCGAAGAGTCACCCTGGTTCTTTTATTAGTTTTTCAGTCGGAATAATAGGGTGGACAGCCAGCCAGACAGCCAAACACACACACACACACACACACACACATATATATATATATAGTGTGTGTGTGTATGTGCGTGCGTGCGTGTGTGCGTGTGTGCGTGTGTGTGCGTGTGTGCGTGTGTGTGTGTGTGTGTGTGTGTGCGTGTGTGTGTGCGTGTGTGCTGTTACTATTATATACCGTATATAACAAACAAAATCCCTGTGTCAGAGCACGCACAAATGCAAATCACAAGTATAAGTACACAGTAACAAAACTGCCTTATACAACCACTCCACAAACACTATCAAATAATACGCGCAAATGATACACATAACACGCGCAAAAATAAACACGCCGCCACAAAGCACACATAAGCATAACACATATTAGCACAGCCACAAAAAGCACCCCATAAGTAGCCAACATACCACCACAAAACACGCACAAGCATAATATATAAACACACTCACAAAAACACCACCCCATAACCTCCCGACATGCCCCCACAAAACACACACAAGCATAATACATAAACACACAATCACAAAAAACCACCCCATAACCAGCCGACCAAGGGAGCTAGCGGGCAGTAGCTCAGGCAGTCGTGCGCTGGAGTCAACGGGGAAAACGGGCACACTTTCCACGCTGCTAAAGAAAGCCCAAATTATACTCCCATGCTATTAACTAATTTATTAATATGAACCTGTCGGATTTGCTCTGCCAGGGAACGATTGGACGGGCCGCCAGTGCATGAATATTACGCCTGGCAATATCGGGAGGCAGTACTAAACAGGGGTATTATTATGCGGAACGGCAGGAAAGAAGCCCCCCCCCCCCGCCTCCTCCCTCGGTGACTGTACGTGGTTGGTTGGTTGGCTTCGTTCTAAGAGGATTCTCCGGCCTAAGATACTGGAGATGGGCCCGGAATGGTGCCAATTTGCCTCGATGTCTGCCTCCCACCCCCGCACCCTCCTGACTCCAGTGTGGTCTAATTTGCTTTGATTCTTTATGAGAGGGAGAGGTACTTACTTCACCCTCCCTCCCCCCGCTTTCTCTCTCTCACCACTTTATTCTCCATCCCCCTTAGAAGCTCCCTGCCCCGACCCCTTCTCAGTCCCTTGCTCCTCCCATCACTCTTCCCCTCCTACTCCTCCCATCACTCTTCCCCTCCTACTCCTCCTCCTTTTACTCTTCTCCCCCTGCTCCTCCTCTTTTTACTCTTCTCCCCCTGCTCCTCCTCTGCTCTTCTCCCCCTACTCCTCCTCAGCTCTTCTCCCCCTACTCCTCCTCAGCTCTTCTCCCCTTAGTCTTCTCCCTTCTCCCTCCTCTTGGTCTCACCATCCCCACCTTTTGGCCCCTGCCCCCCCTTTCCTCCTTACTCCGCCCCCTAGCTCACCTCTTTATTCCATCCCCCATCTCTCCAGAAGCCGTCCCTCGTTTCTCCCGCCTCCTTTCCCCCCTCCCCCCCTCCCCACGTCCCAACAACAGCAACCCTAGTTTGTCCCTGCTTGTTAGGCTGCTTGGTGCCACTGCGCTGCAAATGATGCCAGAACTACACCAAATTACTCCATTGGGCCACAGACTTTCTTTTTTCTTTTTTTTATATCTTGCTACCAGTTGATTATTTTATTCAGATTAAAGCAGATATTCTTGGAGTGAAGAAGTTAGAAGTAGTCCAAAAGAAACCTTTTATTATGAAATGCCTTCTTAAACTGCAGTATATGTGTTATTGGGAGGAAACGGGAAAAATAAGGTTATACTGATACCCAGAAAAAGATCGGGTTTTGATAGTAAATGGTATTGAAAATAATCATTCATAAAAGGCAATTAAAGAAAAATAGCAACAAACTGTATTATATCACAGCTGCTAAGTTTTATGTTAATTATTCCCAGAGATATCACATCCCGTGTCAGTTGCTTTCACGTTGTCAATAAAAAATTGTTCGTAATACCATGACGTAGTAAAATGAACTGCAGAAAATTAATATGCATTTACGTACATCATAAAAGCCATATCAGATTTCAAGTAATGTTTTCCTGTGGAGGAATTGACGTCTTGTCTGACTGAAATACAATAAGGTTAAAGTTACACTGAGAGAAAGCAGGAACGTTAACTTCAACACAAGGACGTCTTTCGTATTTTGCTCTTGCTGCCATCAGACGATTTTCTTCAAGTAAGGATGGTTCCCAATAACTGAAGGAGTTAACGAAGACTAAAATAACCCCTCCAGTTAAACTTCTCTCTAAAACTAAACAAGTCTTAGTAGGAAAAAAATAATCGAATTATATGCAGGTTAAGGAAGGGAAGGACGTAAGATGTACTCAAGAACTGAAGACAAATCAAAGAATGTTTTATGTGGGCATATCATGAAGGCAGGCAGTAATTGCTCCTTCAAAACATGTATCGTATTTAATAAGTTACTCACACATAGGAAAAACAGTCTGAATAAATGAGCCTCCCCGTGATACACTTGCATATACTGTTAATTTTCGGTACTAGAAATTATATCCAACAGTAGAGTACAGGATGATACATTGTCTTAGGTGTTAGTGAATAGATCCCTGTGTGACTAAAATATTTGCTTAAACCCCAGGGACCCATTATTATTTTTTGCTGCGTGTTCGTAAAAGGCATTAAGTTTTATGTGAGGGTCTGCAGCGAAAAATATGCTATTCAGTAGGTCGGATCAGTTATATAGGCCATTTCTTTTCCAAGCCACACCCACCAGACTTTACACACACACACACACACACACACACACACACACACAGATACTT
>JAGKTI010001013.1:75577-89852 GCA_018397915.1 Birgus latro | reverse complement strand
TTCCAAGCCACACCCACCAGACTTTACACACACACACACACACACACACACACACACACACGAGTTGCATTTTGTCAGTAACGTTGCAACACACATCTTGACGGGGACGGCTTTTTATCCCAGCCTTCTCACTTCACCTTTTAATTTTTTGCCTTTCCCTTTTGCCTGTCTGGTTAACGAGCAAAACCGCTGCGACACGGCAATGAATCAGGGAGGTAAGTGATGTGGCCTGGCGCGCTGACGTCCCAGTGGTGGAGGTGGGGGCCCTAGCTAGCCTCCCCTCTCTCTCTATACTTGACCTCGCTTGCAAATATTTTCTGACGCTCGTAAACAACACGCTTTTCACTTTACCTGGCTCATGATCGGACTAAGCTTGTATTTTTTCTGCTGATGTGACCTGGCTCGCTGACGTCCCGGAAGTAGTGGTGGTGGGGGGAGGGAGGGGAGGCAAGCTAACCCACCCTCTCTCTCAATACTCTGACCTCGTTTGCAAATATGTTGTTGCTGATGAACTATACTCTTTTCACTTTACAAAGCTCATCATCGGGACGGCTGGTATTCTGTTCCAGCTATTGTGAGATAGATTTCACTAAGCCAAGAGTTTCTCATAGGAATCGAGGTACTAAAACTGTCATGTGTCTTGGATGTCGAGTTGTAAAAGGAGATTAACACTAGAATATGATGCTAGTGAGAAGAAATGTCACGGGACGGATGTAGAGCCACAGCATTTTATTACTTTTCCATTTAACAACAGGAAATAAACAGCAACACGAAAAAAATCTTCCAAGTTAAAGTGGGCAGACTAAAGAAAACATTTTCCGCCTGCAAATAAAGTAGGTCTATGTTTGCTGGGGAGGCACCGCTTGTGGCGTTGCTGTCACTCACAATGGCCGATAAATTCTTCTTCCCATCTTCCTGATTATGCAGAAGAGTTACTGAGTCAGCCCTTGATGTCTGTGCAAAAGTCGACAACAAAACCGGAGAGTAAGCACATTCACTCTTCAGTGTGGGCGCTCAGTACTCTCCTCATATTCGGTACATATAATTGGTCAATGTCTGTAATGAATATCAAGACAAGCATTGGAACGCGTGAAAACAAAAGATGAATATCATTTAAAATATTCTATTTTCGTCGAGTATTGTAGATTTGTAGTGATATTTGAAAATTTATAAACGCACGGACATGCCTCCCCCCTTCCCTCACACACAGAACTTCCCTTCCCTTTCGAAAGTCTCCCCTATTGTGAAAGACATTTTTCATTCTAGTAAGGGTAACATGGGCACTCACGAATATATATATTTTTTCTGCTGTTGTGAGTAGCTGACTATTTAGTACAATTCTAACACCTTCTACAGATGTTACTTCCTCACTCATAACCCTCACTCACATCGCTTGGACGTGTATGACTTGCGTGCGTCATGTCAACACAGAGCAGACGTTGATGAAGACGCAAAGCACACAAAATTAGCCTACATTACATTCATTCACAGTCATTATGGACTTCTCTTTACGCCCCCAGGTAGGTAACTATCCCTGAGGCCGCCCTGTACACTCAGACCTCTCCATTGGGTCTATCTCGGTCTTCTTTTTTCATTAACCTGATAACTGGGACCGTCTTAATTGCCAGTTCCTAACTATATGTGTCCGAGTAACGATAATCATAATTTTCACAGATGTTCATTTTTATATACAGGAAGGAGGAGCTATAAACGTCGCGTGATTGAAAGGAGAAAGTCAGACTGGTATTACAACACTCTCTTTACCCCTCATTCAGACTAGGAGTTGAGACACGCCCATTTCGCTAATCACTGGGCCCTTGGTTGGCAGTCTGGTTCCCCCGTGAAAGTGTGAAGTGATTTGTATGTTAAGCAGAAACCTGTACTTCATCCCCCGCATCGTTAACAGCGTCCGTTACGGCGTGAAAAAATCTGCAGCTGCCAATAGTTTCCCGGGTCTGCCGCTAAGGGGTGCGGAATTATAAAAAAAAAAAAAAAGACAGTAAAATATAATTATAAATCCCCCTTACTGGCATTCATCAACGTTAATTTCCTGTATGTGTGGTCCGGAAGGCGAGGCAATGCAGGGTCCGAGCTAATTATCGAATATTGTAATTAATAACCCACATGATAACATGGGGCCGCAGCGCAGAGGCCGCAAATACGGGCGTCTGCTACGTGGGAATAAATTAAACTTAATTATTCTACAAGTGCCATATTTGTCACTCGGCTTTGGTGTAATGGCAGACTACACATATTCGATTGGCGGTCTAGGAAGGATCGATGGAACGGGATAGAGGGATCAAAGACTTCCGATTTTCTACCATATTATCCTCTCTTCTACAATCGCTATAGTTGTCACTGAGTGTAAATGTAATTAGTAGAATCTACGTGCCATTTAGCGGTCTTGTAAGCGGAGGTGTATTGTGATAAAAGAATTTAAAAAAAAAAGCTAATGTTGGATTCTCGCGTCCTCATCACATTTCTATTCTCCTTCTACAAGTGCCATTGAAGTCGCTCGGGGTCGGTGTTCTGGCAGAATACACACACTTGATTGGGGGTCTAGGAAGGAGCGGTGGTGGAACGCAGTAAAGTGATCAAGTCGTGATAATCTGTAAAAATCTGCCGTATTCTCCACAGCTGGATGGTAATGTGTGATGTGTTCCACCACAGACTGTTGTACAGTGCCTAAAAAAATAAATGTCTTACACTTTCCGACTATACATTTTAAGAGTGAATGATGTTTTGAAACTTCTCCAGTGTCTCCTTGTGTTTGCCTGATTATTTGTCTTAGTCTAATAAGCATTAAGCCTTTCAGAACACAAGTATACTGGACGTTCAGTACACTCAATGATGGGGTAAGGCAGGATCCAGAAAACGAGGAAAGAAAGTACAAAGGTGGAAGAACTATCAATATTATGCCCAGTCAAATGAACCAAACACCAATTCACACATCATGCTATCCCCTCCCCTTATAGTTTTCTCAGGTTTTCCGTTGATACATTTCTATCCCATTAGCTCCCAGGGTTCCTGTGTGAGAGATTGTACTGAGAGAGTAGTAAGCGTACTGCCCACCACCTGTCTGCTCATAGTCACGAACCTTGTAGGTGCCTATCGCGGGGTCCCCTTCTTTAATAACTTTTGAAAATGCCCACTTCAGCCCTATACTGAGGACACTGGGCGCAAATAGGTTAAGCAGTGGACGAAATGTTTGAAAATGTTCTCGTCTAACTTAGGCTATATATGTGTTTGTCTGCCATGAGTTGCCAGATGGAGGAAAGTGTACCCATATATTAAAATTGTGAAGATACAGGATGATGTAACTGGCTCTAGGTTACAGTTGGATGAACCTACTGGATACTGATACAACATGAGGCCACGGTTTACAGCAAATAGGATTACGGCATAAACACTATATACTTAACCCTGCACACAGATATCGATATACCTCACCTCACCACAATACATACATACAGATACATCACCTACACCATACATCACACCTCACTTCACTTTCACCGTCAGTCACACCACCACATCTGCACCAATAAATCACACCCTTCCTTATCTACATCGCACAGGAATCATAGCTACATCCAATCTAATTCCTCCACCCTCAAAACGCACCCTCACCCCCAGATCGCATTAGTTATCGCTTTTTTTTTTTTTTTAAATCTTTAGGGAGACCTTTGATTATGTGAATTTTAACCTTCAAACAGCGACAAAATTTCCTTAAGGTTAAATAAAGGTTTCAGAAAGTAGCAAGTAAGATCAATAAGACAGTCATCGTAGTGAAGGGGTTAGAGGTACGAGGTGTTCACAACCCAGCCTTTACAACCCGAAGCAGGTTATTCTCGCAGGGAAAAAGAAATATTAGGATTGCAAATTCGCAACGGTATAGTCGTAAAAATGTAATCAACCCCGTTCCACACTTCATCACTTGCACCTTATCACTGTGCCAGTTAACACACACCACCACACCACGCACCCACACACGCATGCACGCACTCACACACAACGTTTGCCGGTACACACACCCTTAAGTTACTACCACAGTCACACAGGCTCACCACCACAAACATATCTTAGCCTACACCGTCTAAACTCCTTCAGAATCAGCATCCGCCCCCTCAGTACCCCCGTCTTTCACCAAGACCACACCCATCCTAGTCACTGCAAGTTACAAGTCCTCAAAAACACTAGCATCCACACCTTCAGTACAACAATTCCTTACAGCAACACATGCTTACCACCACTTACAGCCTAACAAATCACAATATCACACACATCCCAATCACTAACCTAGCCATAACTAACCAGTACATATAACTTATCCTTCCACAAGCCTTCAAGAACACCCTTCATCAGTTCACACGACCTACACTGCATTAGGCATTCCATTCGTCTCTCCAAGCACACACGCCCTCCGCAGTACCTCTACAAGTGCGACCTTTATCCAAGCTTTTTACACCGTTCCACTAGCATGGGTCTTCTCGTCTCGGCCCGCCCTCCCGTGTACCCCTGCGATTTATGGGCACAGTTCCTCCGCTCGCAGTCATGTTTATCTGTCACCCGCGTCACAGGGCTGCTCGTAATAACAGGCCACCACTAACATCTGCATATCCTGTCATTTCGCCTCGCACCGTCAGTCTTCCGCCGACACATGTACGGCCGCATCTACGAGAAATTTTGGTTAGGTTATGTCGTCTTTTTCTAACGTTCGTTTTTGCTACTAACACCTTCAGTCTAGTGATGCATTTTACTTACATTCTTCCTACCTCCAGACAACTTTATCAGCTTTTGGGAGTTCTCTTCTGGCAAACGGGGAAGTGAAGGCTATATCCAACCTCTCCAGTTCCAGTAATGTCTCCTAAAGCCAGTAAAATCAAGTAAACTGGAAATTTGCTTAATCGGATGTGAGGGGTTTTCATCAGTTTTACAGTTTGATATACTGTCTACAAAACTGATTTATTGGCATCACCCAAGAGACCGTACCAGTTGTATGGAAAAAAGATGTTATATATCGAACACATCTCCGTCATATTTGGAGGACTTATTGTGTTTGACTAAAGCAGGATATTGTTTCGCCTTTAGATATGTCGGCAGAGAAAACAGAAACGACGATGGTAATTCTGTAGAGTATAGTTTGGACTGTGCCTTTTCCTGCATCAAAAAATACACCTGCCCTAGACTCAGCACGAGAACGATGGCTTCATTTACAGCTGCTCCTCTTACTCGCACGTGCAGTGAAAACATTCAGGAAGATAAATTAGCCTTCTCATGGTCGGGACAACTCTAGCATTCTATTCAGACTAAAACAAGATGACTCTGTTCAGTACAAGTGAGTCATACAGGCCTGGAAGTTTTAAGCTGAATAAGATAATGGATAAGAGCATATAGAACGCACTGTCCATCTGCGGGGTTGATTTGGGAAGACGTGAGGGAAGAGTTTTGAAAGAAGGCCCTGAAAGTACTGAAAAAAGATCAAATTCTGACCAAAGACTTGCTGAAGAAGGCAGTTTACATTAGAAAGGTTGATATTAGGCTTAGATAAATGACAAGACGAAGGAAGAGCCTTAAAGAAATTTCCCTGCAAGTCCAGCCTCAATGACGGTACTGGGTATGCGACGCCCACGACCCGGATGAAGGGGAGTGATGAGAGCTGGCCGGAAATGCAGACGCAGGTACACATGTTACGTCCCTTTGATTGATGGCTGGCTCGGCAGGGCGTTGTGATTGCTCAATTTCCTTAGTGATTGTGCAGTTGACAGTCCCTGGAGCACCGTGCATCCTCGCCATGCACACTACCCCCACACACACACACACACACTCACACGCCCCCACTTGCTTCCACCACCTCCAGTTCACCTCATGGTCCATTGTCCTCTCACTAATTCGTTATAAATATAATGATCACTGGCGTCATCATCATCGTTGCTGTCTTCGTAGTCGTTGTCACCATCATCATCATCATCATCATCATCATCATCATCATCATCATCATCAGTCACCTACAATGGCAACCTTTTCATCGTTGGCATCATCATCACCAGCAGCACAGTTACCATCATCATATCGTCATCATCATCATCATCATCATCATCTTCATCACTGTAGTGCATGATGGGGAGTGTTTAGACATAAGAGAGCACGAAAAGGTGGGGAGATTGCACACCTAGACAGACCAAACTTTCCCCGACAGTTTTCACAGGTTCTTCTTTTTAAGTCAGTCCCACCACCGTCATCATCATCATCATCATCATCATCATCTTCATCATCATCATCATCATCATCCATCGCCTTTGCAATTACCTTGTTTATCAGCGTAATCTTTTGTAACCATCGTCATCAACTACATCATTCTTTTGTTACCACTCGACAAGACAGCCATCCATCAACTCTTTGCAACCAACTTAGCCTTCACCAACTCAACCCTGACAGCTAAACGGGTCCAAGAAAACACACAAACGCTACATATCCAACCGAGGCCCTACACATCCTCCATAATATAGTGGGTAGGTCGCACAAAAAGAGCGGTAGAGTACAGTAAGGGACATAAGCTTACATACAAATCCACTGCGTCTCCTTCGCACTTTGAGCATGTCCGTCACTCTCTTCTCTGCCGCATCATATCAGAAAGAATTATCTATGGGTCGAGTTGCGTACCGAATCTCTCTCAGCTTTGGAGTATTAGCTAACAAAGGAAGATGAGAAGTAGAGGGGGTGACCTATTAGGCAAACTAAGATTCATCAGTAGGCAGAGAAACGTTTTCACTCGGCTCTGGAATATTAGGCAACAGAAGGGAGTGAGATGAAGCAGCAACACTGTTCGGTGAAATTAACGTTTTCATAGAAGAGGAATATATGCAAACCGATGAGAGTGAGGAGGGGATGGTGAAAAATTTCGCGAATTAAGAATCAGGTATGGGCAGAAGCATACCAGGCCTCTCAGCTTAAAAATATAAACCAACAGCAAAGATGAAAAGGCAGAAGAGGTGAAATATTAATCGGATCGAGAATAATCTCTTGACTAAGAAGCGCGCCAAACCACCCTCTGCTTGGTAATACTGTCCAACACAGAGTAAGAAATAAAAATGGTGAAATATTAGGCAAACTTTTGTCCCCGAGTATACGCAGTAATAAATCACAGTAGTACTTCATCCCGGGAGACAGACAGTCAACCGTGAGCTGTCGTCCACTGCTGACAGCCGAACAGGGTCATCCGTCTTCATGAGAGCTCCACGGCCCAAAGAATATGTGATGCTCATAACTGTGGATCGTATTTTGCTGCTGCGATGGGAGTGGGTGGAAAAACACTTGAAGGATATATATTTATGGCTGACATTAATTGGAGTGGTAATTTGAGGGTAATTATGTACTTAGACCATACGTGGAGGTAGCGCCGAGGACAAACTTTCGCCTAATATTTTACCTCTTCTGCCTCACACTTTTATCTAGTGGGTTATATTCCTTAGATGAGAGAGGAATGCTATGTTTACCTGCCCGTAGGTGATTCTCTTTGATATGATGCGTCAGGGAGGAAAGTGATAAGCATGCCATGAGTGTGAAATAGATGCAGTGGAAGAGTAACTGAACATTTGTAGCAGACTGTATGAGGAGAGAGAGGATGGAATGAAGAGATAGGAGGAAGATGGGAGATGGGCAAAAGAGGAGACTGAGATAGTAAGGGAAGAGGAGGAGGACGGATGGAGAGAGGAAGAAAAGAAAAGGTCAATGAATGGGGTAGAGGGTTTGGAGGTAAACAGATGAGAATAAAAAGGGGAAAAGAAGAAGTGGAGTGAGGGCAGTGGAAAGAAGAAAAGGTGAGAGAAGAAAAGTGGGGAAAGTGAAAAAAGGGGAGGACTAAGAGAGAAGAGGGGAAGAGAAAGAGAAGAGGGGGGCTAAAAAGAATGAGAAGGTAAGAAAAGAGATGGAGTGAAAAAAGGAAAGGAGGAACGAAGGATGAAGAGGAGAGAAGGGAATAAAAATGGCGAGGAGGGAACTGACAGAAGGGAAGAGAGTAAAGGAAGAGGGAGTGACGAAGAACGTTGGGGAGAGACAGAAAAGGAGGGGAAGAGTTACTGGGAAAGGGGAAGAGAGAGAGGAGGGAAAAAAGAGGGGGAGAGACTAAAAAATGGGGACGCAAAGGAACTGGGAGGGATGTTAAAGAAAGGGGAAGAGAGGGGAAAGGAATTAGTAAGCTGAGAATTGAGAGGTGAAGAGAGGGGAGGGGAGGGGAGAGGGAACAGAGTCGAGAGGGGAAGAAGAGAAGGAATTATCGAAGCATAAATAGCATGGGAGAGGGGATGGTATAGGAGGAGTTGGGATGGGGGGAGGGGTAGGAAGGGGGGAGGAATTATGGGTGGGAGCAGGGACACTTAGTTAACAGGACAGGTCTTGGGAATAACAACTGCTCTCTCTCTCTCTCTCTCTCTCTCTCTCTCTCTCTCTCTCTCTCTCTCTCTCTCTCTCTCTCTCTCTCCTCATTACACTGATATATAGATAGATAGATGGATACAGATAATTATATATGTGTATATATTACGTAATATAAAATGCATGTACTTATATATAACCCTTTCTCCTTGCATTATCAGATATCTGCTAAACTGTTAAAGCGTCAGTGGCCAGCAAGAATGAACTAAATTTTATACGATTTCCTCGGGGCGGAAGATTGAGGGGAAGGGGTTGATGGTCGCGTTCAGGTCGCCACTCGTTCCAAATACGGTGAAACTGATCATGTGTAAGGAATTTTATAGACATTCCATTCTATACCCGTACAGGAACCACCACTAACGTAATGGATGCACGGCTTCCTTTGATTTGAAGAAGCCGTAGGACCGGGCTGAAGTGGATACATTAAGAAAATAGGCAAATATAGCTTGATGATGAGGTATGCTAAGAGTATTATCTACTTTCAAGCATATGTGCGTTTGTGGATATTGGTAGGCCTAAAATCAGAGCAGATTCTCTTGAAACTATGAGCAGATTTTTGCTTATAATAGGTAGTGGGTAATATTATTGTGTGTTAAGTGAAGCTATTTACTTTGAATTTTAAATATTTCTAAACACTGTAGGACACATTATCTACAATACTTTATATTGCAATTGATGACTGCCTTTCAGACTGATATATCATGTCTGAAAGTGGCTGAACGGTGGTTTATGATCTTGTACAGAACTGTTATAATTAGTTATGGTCAGCACTATGTCTGAAAATAACGGAAAAGGAAAAACATGAAATTATTACGATGAAGGTGGCCAGGTCTTCTCCCCATGCCCTCAGGCGAGACAACATAGGCGGTAATTAGGCCCACATGCATTATTCCTCTTTCTTGTTTTCTTTTCATGTTCATCGTTACCCGCATCAGTAGGCTAGCGTCCAAAGTCATGAGAAAGCAACCTCAGTAACTCATTTTCTCTCCCGTGCATAATATGTAATGATCTACACTAAAAATTATTTCCATGGTCTCTGTCTGCTTCTTACTTTGAGATTTACTTCGACCGGGTCACCTTTCATTTCTGATACACAATTATCCAGCCATCGTTCATTCACTTATACTTGGTCCAGATTTTCGCCTTTTTGCAGTTTATTTCATGTAGGTCAGTGACATAAAAAGTCAATACCACGACCCTACATCTTTTCCTTAGTATTTTGTGCCTAGTGTCATTATTCAAGCATTTATCTTTTGTTACAAGTCAGCATTAAAGATGAGGATAATTTTAGGCTAACCGAAGTGAAAAGAGTATAGATTTCCATTTCCTGGTCTATATTCCCACAGCTACTGCCCGACGGTTCAGTGTCAGCTTCATTCTACTTCACTCAGGTTAGAACAAATCTTACCCTCCTGGATTTTACCCACTTCATCCTACTTTTTCCGTCCTGGCCCCCTCCTGCTTCCCACGCCTTTTATTTTCCAATCTGTAAATCCTCGTAATAATCTCACCGCCCCCATTATTTCCATATGACCATAACACTTGAACGCATCTTGGTGATCAGTTCCAACATCACATATCCCTTAGGCAGTCACATCATTTCCTCAAGCAGTTCACCATGTGCTGATAATAGAAGAAGAATAAGGAGGAGGAGAAGGAAAAGGCGAAGAAAAAGAATGAGGAGGAGAGAAATGGGAAGGAGAACATGAGGAGGAAAAAGTATGAGAAAGAGAAGAATGATGATGAGGAGGAGGAGGAGGAGGTGGACCATGTCATATATGTGTGCAGACCGATAATCGACTCCGACTACCCGACAGACAATCAGACCCCGACTTACCGACCGATAATCAGACCCCAGCTTACCAACCGTTAATAAGATCTCGACTTTCCGACAGCTAATCACATCCCGACTTACCGACTGCGAATCAGACACCACCGACTTAACGACAGCAAATTAGACCCCAAATGATCGAAAATCAGGCGCCGACTTTGACCGGAATTCAGACCCCTACACAAATCAGTATTCAGACCCCGACGAACCGACCGCAAATCAGGCGCCGACGAGCCGACCGCCAAATGTCCGGCAATGCAAAAATCCGTGAATGCTAATTAAAAAATGTCGTCCGTCGGGTTTGTGGAGGATTTATGGCAGTGATAATTCTCTATGGCTTCACCTAGAACAGAGAGAAAGAGAGAAGCTTCACTGACTGACTACACAAAGTCAGTAAGTATAACTATCCGATTTTGACATGCACCTCTCACTACAGGTAATGTCTTGATTCGTACTAGACTGCTAGATTTTCTTTTAGCTGATTGTTTTCTTCTTCTTTTCCTTTTTCTCTACTTTTTATTTTTTTATTTTTTTTAGCTTGAATATAATAATGAAGTGAGTTCGTGATAGATACAGGATTTATCGTGGAGGTGGAGTAGATACAAGGTAGGCTGGGAAGAGTGGAGGCAAGGGTTATATCTCTGTTGTTATAGGGACCAGTTTTTTCGGTATGAAATAGATATCACTGCGTTCACTGCCTTTCTGTATGGCCCCAAGGACACCTCACAGACAGACACCCATAAATATCATACCATTAGGTCTGTTCGCAGTAGTGATGATCGGTATTAGTTCCCAGATCTCAGGTGACGTGTGAGGTGTATGGAGATAATCCCTCTTTTGGTGTCAGGCCGACTGCTGAACTCAGAAACGGGCTGCTTAGTTTAGTCTGATTTCTGATATTTATTTCCCGTTAAGAAAATAATTGTGTGGCCACTTGAAAAACAATCTTTAATTCTCCCTTACTTGCAGCTGTGTTAAAATTGTGTATTCTCATCTTTGACCTTTCCAGTTCTTCTTGCTGGGGAGAATATGAATTTTTTTTCCCTACCTCTTTCGCCCCAGGTGTCACTACTTCACGCGGCAGGTATTATCAGCCCTCCCTCTCTCTCCTGTTTTTCCCTGTTTAATGTTCCGGAGGTGTGTCGCAAATCAGACTCTTATCTCTGTCGTCTTCGTGATTTGTGGTCTTATTACGGAATCGCAAAACAATATTCGTGGAAATTATAGCTCACGCGCCCTCCTTTTGGCGACGGACCGGGCTGACATGTTTTACGATGGATCCTGGAAAAAGGTGTACCAACAACATCGCAAAAACAAACGCGAATGCTGTTGTTATGCTGCGGACTTTATCAGGGCTTCAGTTTTGCTGCCTTTATTTTTTTTTCTTGACCTTGTACAGCCAGGGAGAATATTATAAAGTGTTCTTTTGCGTCTGCTTCACAGTTAGGCATGTATGTAACTTTCTTCCCAGACTCAGTGGCAGAGAGACACGTCAAGCCCACCTCGACTAAGGAAGCAGAGGGAAGTGGGATGTACATAGAAGGTGAAATGATTGATGTTTGTTCAGTGAGTGCTGTTGCTGTTTGGCTGTTCATTTTTTTCTTAAGGCAAACCCCCCTTTTTTTTTTTTTTGAGTATTTCATGTACGATATTTATTGTCCCCTCATTTTGGTGAACTGATGAAAATAGCAGGCTAATTCGTGCATGGGAAGTTACAGAATATTTTCAACGTTTCGTCCACTGCTTTCAGATGTCAAGACGAAAAAAAGTCACGTTAGTTCTCTGATCGTCTGCTGTGCTCATAATTTGTATATCTTAATCCCATAACTATAAAAATGTTTATTGTTATTTTGCTCTTGTTAGCGACAAACAATTATTTTCAGCTTGAATAATCTCTCGCATTGTAGGATTTACGACTGCAAAATGAGGCTAGGTTACCGTCTTAAAAATAAATATCTGAAAAAGTTCGTCCTGGTGTAGCAAGGATAGAATAAAAAATGACGTCATTTTACTGAAAGGTTTAATATTAGTAGTTTGTGGGGCTGATTATTTTCACGTCCTTGTTTATTATATTTTTGCTGTTAGAACGATTTTACTCATTAGGATAGACTTTAGAGCAAAAAGGGTTTGGCTGTCTTAATTTCCACATTTCTCGAAGGCTTTCCTAAGGCGAAGAAACTAACCATGAAGACGCCCTCGTACTGAAGTGGTTAATGGCATAAGGAAGGGCTTTTCACTTGCAGAAATTGACCTTCACGTTTTTTTTTAATATTTTTCCTATCCAGACGATTTCATTTACCTCGAGAGACTTGATATCATGACAGGAGTTAGATAAAGGACTAGATAAAACCTCCATTAACGCATTCACCTTAAAATGTCTCCCTTACGGTTGAATAAAATCGTCTGAACGTAACAAGAATAGAATTGTCTTCGTATCAGCCCCTTCAGCCAAATTATGTAGCTGTAATTTTTGCTTTGTATAAGTGAATTTTCATTGCTTGGGAAAGACATTGCGAACGAATCAGTCTTCAATACCCCCTTTACTGTTAGCTTCTTTTTGATAATCCAGCTGAAATCGTGTTGTCATAGCAAGATTAATTATTGCAGAGTCGTCCTAGGGTTGGAGGAAATAAAGAATGTTAGCATAATCTCTACTTAATCAGCAGTTTGGTTGTAGATCTTCACATTAACTTGGCCTAGATTATTGTCATTTTGAGGGATATTTCACGTAGCCCAGTGGCAGAAAAAAAAAATGCTGTGTTTTTGCACCCTTTCCATGTCACTTCTTCCTGACTAGCATCATATTCTAGTGCTAATCATTTATTTCATCTCAGCATTCAAGATGGAGAGATGGCAATTTTAGACCAAGATAGAGTAGAAAGTGTCGAGACAGTTTGCCATGAGCGGTGTAACTTTTTTCCGTTTCATTTTTTTTTGGGGGGGGGGATGCAGAAATAGTAATAATCAGGTTACAGACATTCAACCATTGCCCAGATTCTCAGTCAGATAAGAAGGCTGATAAAAAATAGACTTGCGGGGAAGAAAAGGAACTGGGAGGCGAGAACGAGGAGAAAGCCAGGTTAATGGGCGTCCATTTTATTATCAGGCGGAGGAGAGAAAAAGAAATGACTTAGGGAAAAACGGGGCAAGAACGAGGGTGAGACCGCAAGAAGGCTGAGGGAGGGAGGGATGGAAGGATGAAATGCAGTAAAGAGTTTAGGGTTGGATGAGGAAGGAAAACAGTTTGAGAAAGTGGGAACTGTTTTGCATGAAGGAGCTTGTGGGTATAAAAAGAATGAAGGGATTAACAATTATAAAGCTTGTGGGTAGTAAGGCACTGAAAGGATTAACATTTATGGAGCTTGTGGGTAGTAAAGCACTGAAGGGATTAATAATTTTGGTTTAATTTATCGTTGACTTCAGGGGTTTAGCCAATTATCTCCTCCTTTCTGACAGGGTGCGAGATTTGGCTCAAGCAAAGTAAGGGTATAATACAGTGATCTCTGCGTGTGACCTACAATTAACTGAGAGGTATGTTTTAAGTTTCCTTTGATTTTCCACTGATGCTTTAAGTGATCTTTGTGTTCCTGTGCCACGTCCAAAGGTGAGAAATTTGTGAGTATTGTGCTGGATATTACTTGCATTATCCGCCTGTATTTGTGCAGCATTATTTTAACACTATATTTCCAAAACATTTTCCACGTTATTTTTTGCGAGTTGTCCTGACGTCTTGTGTAATGTACTGAGATTGTCATAAAAATCAGTCACATGAAGCTTAAAGACACCACTTATGAATCACTTAACCCTTTATCTTGTGGTGAAGTGAAATTGAATTAGTCGCTGTTAACAATTAATTAGGAGAGGTTTTCATTAGCTGACTAAATTACCGTGGCATGAACCAGAAGTAAATTCCTAGGTGTTGTTGGACCAGTGAAAGGGTTGAAGTTACATTATAGTCAGGAAAGAGAGAGAGAGAGAGAGAGAGAGAGAGAGAGAGAGAGAGAGAGAGAG
>JAGKTI010001013.1:53256-69672 GCA_018397915.1 Birgus latro | reverse complement strand
CTGAATTTCTATAGAATGGTATTACTCAGCTTTGTTGTCATGGGCTTTATGTGCAGTGATATCAGTGACTTTGTATATCAGTGCTGTGCTTGGTATTACATCCTATGACAAAACTTATGATACTAAATTTATCACAGTACTGTACCGCGGCGAAGCAGTTTTGTGTTGCGTGATAGCAGTTCAGATTCAGTATACTGAATGGTGGTGAAGGAAATTTTTTAACGTATCTAAATATCTTATAGGCTGGGACACACACACACACACACACACACACACACACACATTCAATAAAGTGTCTTGCCACACATGCACAAAATCTGGTCGAGAGAGAGAGAGAGAGAGCGCCGGACGGACGTGATGGCCAGGAGAGAGAGCGAGGTATTTCCCTCACTGGGGCTAGAACCTTCCTTAGATAAGAGTGTAGTGCCTCTCTTAGGAGGTGAGGGGTGAGGGGTGGGGAAGGAGGGTGATAGGAGAGGGAGAGGGAGGTTGCTTGGGGAGAGGAAGGTTGCTGGGGGAGAGGGAGGTGTATTTAGAGAGGAGTGAAGGGGATGGGGTGAGGGGAGAGGGGAAGTATTTAAGAGCAGGGAAGGGAGGGAGACGAGGAGAATGTGAAGATGTGAGGAGGATGGAGTAGTTGGGAGGACGGGCGTGGAGACAGGAGGAAAAGTGAGGAGAAGGGAGAGTATTTGAAGAAAGGAGGTGACAGAGGCAAGGAAGGATGAAAGGAGAAGGAAGGTATGGGTATAAAGGATGAGAGAATGGGCATGGGGAGAGGAGGGTAGGGGAGGTATAAAATAAGTGAAGAAGTGAGAGAGATGAGGAAGCGAGGAAGGTAGGGGAAGAAGTGATAGGAGAGGGAAAAGGGAAGAAGGGAATGAGAGGATGTGGGAAGGGATGGTATGGAAGAGGGAAGGTTGGGGGTTAAGGGGCAGGGGAAGGGAGAAGTGGATAGAAGATGAAGTAGCATTGTCATGAAAATATGTTAAAAGGCCCTTATGCACCCTATTGAATCGACATCATGCAATTATTCTACAAGTTTTTCTAATGACCTGTTATACCTTCCTTCTCTATTATCTTCTTTTCCCTGTAAACTCATTAATAATAATTTGGTGGAGGGGAAGGAAGGAAGTAATGGGTGGTGGAGGACAGGGTTGAATAAATAATCTGGAGAACGGAGGGAATACACAATTGGCGTAAGGGGGCTAAACAAAGTGGGTGGAAGGGTGAGACATTCAGAAGGAAATACGGATACATGGGACGGGAAAAACGGAGTAAGGAAAAGGAGGGAATGGAGAGAAAAGTGGGACAGGAAACAGAGGGAAGGATTACGTGGAAAAAATAAGAGGATGTAAATATAAAGTTAGGACAAAGGCTGTAGATTTCTTTGGAGGATGTTGAGAGGTGAGATGATTGTGGGGAGATCAAGACTGGTGTAGAAGTAGACTGGTAGAAAGAGATAGGGGACGGTGAGAGGAAGTCGCGGTAGTGATGGGAAAGGTGGAGATGAAAGGAGAAAGTGGTAGTGAGAGGCAAAGGTAGTGGTGAGAGCTGGGAGAAAATAACCCCTTTAGTGTGATACCGTACTTTTCATTTTCATTTTACTAGATAGACTTTCTGAATTGGATGGTTCGATTTAAGCCTTCGTCTACTAAGGTCTTTCTTAAGCTTATAAACTTGTATGGAGGTAGTTAGAATAAAATGATTGTGACCAGGTGGACTAAATAGGTTAATGGTGAAAGGAAAATAATGGTGAGAAGGGAGGGTGGTGTCAGGGAGGTGTGATGGTGGGGGTGGAAAAATGAGGGTGATGCTGAGACGGAAGCCAGAGGAAATTTGGTGATGTTCAGCGATGTTGGTGGTGCTGAGAAAGGAGAGAGATAAAAGGTGATGGTGGTGGTGGCGTTGGTTATGGTGAAAAAATTGTGGTGATGAAAAAGAAAGATGGTGGTGGAAAGGGAAGGGTTGTGGTGGTGTGAGAGGAAGGGGTGGTGGTGGTGTGAGAGGGAAGGGGTGGTGGTGTGAGAGGTAAGTAAGTGTGGTGGTGTGAGAGGAAAGGGTTGTGATGTGGTAGGTGGTGGTGGTAAGATGGAAGGGTGATGAAGGATACAGGGTGCTAAATGGTGGTGAGAAAACGTTAGTGACGAGAAACAAGGGTGCTGTGAAAGAAGGGTGGCAGTGAGAGAATGATGGAAAGTGGACACGTTGATGCAAGGGACAAGGGTGATGAAAGAGCAGATAGGATGAGAAGGGAGAGTGGTGGTGAGATGGAAGGAGTATGAGAGAGGACACTGACAAAAAGGTAGGGTAGTTGTGATGGTAATGGTGAGAGGAGAGGAAGCTAATTAAAGACAGTGATGATGGTGAGAGGGAAGGATATCACAGGTGCGAGAGAAGTCTGAACAGGGTTTGTGGCAGATTTTGAGGTGCCGGATCAACGTGAAATGTTGTCCCATGTAATTATAACTTGTCATTATATTACTACATCGTGCATTAAGAATCTGAACTGCAAAATGTGTGTGCCAAATGAGATGCACGAAAAATATATAACTACCTTCCTGGAAGTTTACATTCATTTCTTCCAGGACTTCCTTTAGTTGATTAAAGTCGTTTGGCGTCATCCCCAGAATTTATTATTATTTAACAAAGCTAGATCATCGAAGGAATATTACGAACAGTTCTCGGTAACAGCCTTTTTACATTAATAATTCGCATTTCTTAGAGTTATCACAAAACATAGTGCAGTTGCTTTTTTAAAAATAGTATCATATACTTGGCCTAATGAGTTGTTTGTGTGTGTGTGTGTGTGTGCGTGTGTGCGTGTGCGTGTGCGTGTGCGTGCGCACGTGAGAGTATGTGAGTGCTTGTGTGTTATTTTTGTATGAACTCTAGAACGGAGGTGCCGAACCGGTGTTTGGTGCGCCCCGACAGCAATGCACTTAGGCTTGGTGGTGAGGAGAGCGAAAGCAAAAGTAGAAAGAGCAGGTGAGGAAATGGTGATAACGAAGACTTGTGCTGAGGATGATGGGGATGAGTGAGGGTGAAAATAGGTGTGATAATAAAAAGGTAAAAGGTATGACGAGAGGGACGAAGAAAATATTATTACGGGAAAGCGAAGGCGAAGTAAAGGGAAAGTGACAGCATGAGGACGAGGGGGAATGGATTGAGGAAACTAAAGCGCATGTGAAAGTAAAGGAAATGAAAGGGGTAATGATAGCTAAGCAGAAAGGGGCATGACTGACAGAGCACATGGTAACACTACAGGCCATATGAGGTGCTGGAGAGGGATAACTTCTTGTGGTGGCAGTGTTAGAATCGGGCGGCTCGACTGCCTGGTTGTACAGGCATTTCTCAGCTACTTGCTTGTGACCCAGGTGGAGGATGGTGGACTGCAGGCGATCAGCTGAAGTCTGCAGTCCACTGGGTTCACATATGAGGCGGGTCTGGTGTCAACAATAACAACAATCACCACCTTATGTCCCAGGCAGCATTTATATGTTCGAAAAATAACCAGGAAAAAGGGAAAACAATTGGAGGAAACTAGTGGATATTCAGTCGAGGTTATTAACGTTACGGATGATGACAGCATCCATCAAGTTATGATTTATTTTTCTATATGAATCTCTGGACATAGGTTCCGAAGCCTGTTTTCTGGGTCAGGAGTTAACCCGTGACGAATCAACCAAGTGCTCGTTCCCTAACAGGTTTTACACCCCACCTATAACTCGGACACTGTCACCCACCATAGTTACGGTGATAGACAAAGGTTGTCACAATCAAAAAAGTATCATGGGTGATGGGTGGCTATATAGATGATTGGTATTGATGATGATGTGTTTAAGGACATTTCAGTAAGACTACGAGCACGGTGATATGAAGTTCAGATCCAGAAATTTTTATTCTCAGTAGACGGGATCAAAACTAAGGCCATGCAGTCCCCAACCCACGTCTCTCTCCACTACCACTACGACCAAGCGGCAGTTAACAAAAGCGATAAGAGATGGCAGGAAATGAAACTGAGGTGGGAGTGATGTCAAATATAGAGTTTGTTACGTGTATGAAGACTATTATTTTAACACAGATCATGTCACAACAATAAAATGTTGTACTTTGTGTATATATTATTCACAGAAAACATTAATTGTACATTGCATATTTCATGTTATATTATCATAATTCCTGTTATACATATAATATATTCCTATATCTTATGCATCAGGAAATAAGACCGTAGTCATTTACATTATACCGTGTGTGTGATAAATAAATATCCAGACGTCTGGCGCAGGCTAGATTCGTTCTGCTTCTCGAGCTTTTCCTTATTATTTTCTGAGAATAATTAAAGTCTATTTATCCATCTATCTATCATCTATCTGCACCCATATATATACTGTATATATTAGAGAGAGAGAGAGAGAGAGAGAGAGAGAGAGAGAGAGAGAGAGAGAGATACTGGTTGTTATAGATATAGATATATATGTAGTATAATATAATATACAGACATATATACATATAAATATATAAACTATATACAGTTATATACATATATAATCCAGCACCCGGATACGTATTGATATTGCGTAATTGTAGTAATTTTTTCTTGGGTATATAAATCGTTTGGTCTAGCACCATACTGTTGCTTTTAATTTATGCCATACTTTCCTGTCCTCCTCGTATGCAAAGGAGAAAAGCAGGGTTCTTAAAATTTCTGCAGAAGAAAAAAATAACTTGTGACCGTTAGATCAGGCCAGCACCGTCACCCTCTGGGAAATGCGTGTCGGGGTAACAAAAGGACGACGGCCGGGCACCAGAGGGACAAGACAAGGCCTGCGTGCTGAAACAAACATATCTCTATATAACCAGATTAAGCAACTCCACTTTTTTTCTCTTCTTTTTTCACGAGGAGGAGGCGAAATGTAAGAACTCCCTCGCACGGTGAAAAAACACGCACGTAGAAAATTCACCTTCCGCACGCAGAGAATTCACCTTGGTTCTGTATGTGTGAGTCGGTGTTGCCTCTTTTTTGTTCTTTTCTGGGCGCCGGTGGACGTATATTTGCATTTGTGTGTACTTGGGGAGGCCATCCAGGTTAACAAAGCATTGTTCTTGTCCTTCCCTTGCTTCCCTCCGGTATAAAGGGCCGTCCAGCCTCGGTGTGGCCCGGTTCCCATGCTTCCTCACCTTGCTCTTGGTCCCCTTCTTGTCCCCTTACTGGCTCTTCTGTTCCCTTGCCACTTGAGCACATTTTCTTTCCTTCTGCAGGTTCCTTTACGGTTACGATCCATCATCGCTTTCAGCACATCTCCTTTCGTTGTAAATAATCTCTCAGTTGTCCTCTGTAATCTTTCCTTCTGTCCGCTTTACTCTGACAACTTTCCTTTAGCTCAGATTATCCTTTCCCCTGCGAACCATCTTTCTTTATTCCTTATGAGATCAGTATCCCTTTTATCTCGTTTCACACTGAATAGTTTCCCCAGGTTCCTTTACGATCAATCCTTTCCTTCTTCCCTCTCTCTCTACTTGAGCACATATCCCGCTCTCAGTAGTGTGTTCAGATGCCGTTGAGATACATCATCCTTTATCACTGCGGAGTATAATCAGCTTCTATTCCTATCATCTCCTATTGGCCAAATTACTTTTCTCTTCTGCTATCCATTCTCCTCTTTTGTCCATTTAGAGCACATCTTCGTTCAAAATAGTCTCTTCAGAATCCGTTGCGATCCAATCCCCTTAAGTCTTCGGAACATAATTCTTCTTCCAGGTGCCGTATCCAAGACCCACCTTTACAAATACAAGACGTACTAACCTTTCTTCTTCTAGCATCGTTCTCCTAATCTGTTACTGACCTATTCACCTATTAAGAACTCGGCCATGTCAGAATTATTCCATTTCTTTCTACACCATTTCGTTTTTCATTCCTCTAATCCCGTCTTTCATTCCTATCTTTAACCTCTTTTGTGGGCGTTCCATCGCACATCTTTTCATCCTACACAGTGTATGTCATTTCCAGATTCATCTCTTCTTCCTTCTCAGTGTATTATACAAATTCTTTCTTATAGTCTTCCACACCTTGCCTCTTCAGAAACCGTCTTCCCTTTTCACCGGCCACCATCTCCTCCTCAGTCCAGCGCCCTTCTCCTCCCCTTTCCAGGCCCATCTAATCCCATTGCCAATTCTCTTCCGTGCGTCTTGTAGAGTCCAGTCCTCCAGTAGGTTCCCCCCCGCGGTGAAGATGTCCCCGAAGATGTCCACCTGTGAGTGTTTCCAGGACCCGGGAACTCTGGAACCCCACCCCCCGCCCCTCGCTCTCCATCCTCCTACCTGCCCCCTCTTTCCCAGACCACCACCACCTCCCCCACACCATTACCTCCCATCCCACACAACTACCTCACCCTTACCCTGCACACCACACCCTCCACACCACACACTCCTCACCACACACTCCTCACCACATCCTCCTCACCACATCATCCCCATCCCCTGCTCCCCAAGCCAACTTGCACCTCCCTTCCTCACACGGTCCCTTCTCCCACATCCTTCTCCCTCACATCCCCCTCCCAACACCCACACCCCTTCCCTGCCTCCTCCTACCCACACCACCACCCAACCCCGTCCTCTACACATCCCCTTTCCATTCCCCATTTATCTCTCCCCACAACACCCCAACCCTTCCTCCCCACACCACATTCCCACTCCTTCCCCACTATTTCCCCACACTGCCTGCCCGGTCCGTTCCCATTCCAATCTCTTTCCTTCCCCCTTCACGTCTTCTACCTTCCTCCCCATACCATTTCCCCACCGCCTCCTCTCCCCACACTGCCTCCTCCCCACACCTCCTCCTCCTCCTCCCCACATGCCTCCATTCCCCCTCACGCGTGCCCAGGAACGATCTATATTTTCCGTGTAAATAGCAATAAACATATGTGTAAAAGAAGAGCTGACGTGCATTGTTATTAAGAGAGATAGAAATGCACTTGTTACCCCTGTGATGACGCCTCGACATGCAGGGAGGGGCTGAGAGAGAGAGAGAGAGAGAGAGAGAGAGAGAGAGAGAGAATGGGGGAAGAAAGAGGTTACGAACGAACGCGGAGGAATGAGAGAGAGCTGGAGTTGGTGGAAGGGTGTGGTCAAATGAGGGGAAAAAGAAAGAGAAAATAGAGGGAGGGAAAAACAGACCCTTAAAGCTGCAGACGAAAAAAATGGAGAAAGTATGAAAAAGAATGACACGAAAAAAGGACGACAGAAGAAGCGAAGAGAAAATGGCTTAACTCCTTCGCTATTTTTCTTTATATGGAGTTGACGAATTCCTTACAGCTGAGAAAATGCATATCTACCTTTTAAATGTAGCTCTGTCTATAATTGCCTTCTCTCCATCCTGAATGCCGAGTTATAGCTTGAGATTAACACTAGAATATGATGATAGTCACGAAGAGGAGCTGTGGAAAGGAGGTAGAATCATAGCACTGACTTTTTTTTTTTCCCAATAAGCTACATGAGATAAGCCACAAAGCAACGAAAATCTAGGTCAAATTAAAGATCTAGAAGAATGAATGGGTAAATGACGGCTGTTACGAGCTTCACTAGTTCGAAACTCTTGAGCTGTGTAAGATCGCTCAAAGGTAGCAAGAAAAAGCTAATGAGAGAAACTGTGGGACGAAAAATATCAATGAAGGGGGATTGAAACATAGAGGAAGTTTTAGAAGTAGAAATAAAAGAATAAATGACACAGGAACAGGAGAAAAGGGAAAGAGAAATTGAGGCGAATATTGGAAAGCTTTATAAGGCATGGAAATATAAAACGAACGAGGCCGTGGGAATGACTAAAGAAGGGGAAAACACTAAGTAAAAAAAAAAAGAACGGAAAGGAATTGGAAAAAAAAGCGATAACGAGAGAGAGAGAGAAAGAGAGAGAAGAAAGGAGAGAGAGAGAGAGAGAAAGAGAGAGGAGAGAGAAGAGAGAGAGAAACGCTAGGTAGCGAGGAAAAGGAATAGCTACGATGGCTTAGGATATTGGAGAGGGAGGGAGAGAGAGGGAGAGGGAGAGTTTATTGGAAGGAGGGAGTGGGAGAGAAGAGCATTAAAGAGAGCGATAGAGAAGAGATTGATGAGAGTGGAAAGAGGGGGGGAAGGCACAATAAGAGTAGAAGCAGAGGGGAAAAATGTGGATGGGTGGGGGATTTTTGCGTCGTATAGAAGAGAAAGGGGAAATGGTTACGGATGGAAAAGTGGTGTGAGAGGCGGGGAGAGAGAAAGAGAGGTAGATAGGAAGGTAGATAGGTAGGTTAAGGTAAGTAGTTAGGTACGTTGGTAGGTAGGTATAGGTTGGTTGATAGGTAAGTAGTTAGGTAGGTTGGTAGGTAGGTAAGTGGTTAGATAGGATGGTAGGTAGGTAGATAAGTAGGTTGATAGGCAGGTAAGTAGTTAGGTAGGTACGTCGGTTGGTAGGTAGGTAAGTGGGTAGAGATAGATAGATTGAATGAATGATTAACAAAGACACAGATGAATTAGGGATAGAGAGAGATACATGAACAAAAATAGAATTGATGGATAGATGTATGAATGAATGGATGGACAGATAGATAGAAAGATAGATAGATTGGCAGATAGGAGAGAGAGAGAGAGAGAGAGAGAGAGAGAGAGAGAGAGAGAGAGAGGGCGTTATAAATGGAAAAATGGAGAGAGGGTGGTGAGAAAAATCGATGCCCACTAGATATGAAGGAGATTGAGAAGGATAAGAAACGAGGAAGAGGGAGGGGGCGAAGGAGCGGTGAATGGGAGGAGAGGGAGAGATAGTAGGGATGGAGAGATGGTATATATGAAGATAGGAAAGCGAGGGAGGCAGCAATATAATGGGAAAAGAGGAGGAAAAGTGAGAGCATGACCCGTTTCAGGCTGAGAACATCATTTTTTATTGTAATCTTATTGACCTGTGGACGATTTTATGCAGCTTTTCGAGAGCACCTTTTAGTAGTAAAGGAGTTAAAACTCTTATCTATCTGTATCTATCTATAGCCAGACACCTTAATCCCGTAAGAGATGGCCACAAACAAATCGCCTCCATGTCCCCCTGTCCCCTGCAATTTCACGACGACATGGAGGGATTAATGAACGCTATATAATTGATTTCTCAAGCTTGGAAAGCCTCTCGAGTTGAATAAAATCGTCGGGATACAGCAAGAATAAAAAATAGTTGTCATGGCAGCTGAGGGGATGAGAATGGGGTTGAATGTTATTTTTGTGAAGAGGAGGCGAAATAATGAAAGAAATTGGAATTGTAACAGGACTGTGTTATTGAGAAACATTTGGTATTGAATAGAAAGTCGAGAAGTGAAGGATATAAAATTATCTTTGGTGTTGCTTCTGTCTGTCTCTGTCTTTATATATATTTTTTACGCTAATTATCTCCTCATTCATTTACCAGTGTCTAGTTATCAGTGCCTGTCTTACTGTCCCTCTATCCTATTACCACCTATATACCTCAATGTGTAGCATATCCTTTAAGAACAAGCCTCGGCAGAAAAGATCTCGAGGCAGTTCTGTCCTTACTAACGATCCCCATTTCCACGACACACCATCCTCCCTCCAAAACTTACTCTTCTACTTGTTCTTAGTCTACCCTTCCTTCTTGCAACCACCTCATTGATTTAGATAGAACCAGAGGACGTATTGATAAGCAGGACTGTTTGATGACGAGAAATAAGTGGTGTAGAGTCGAATCTAGTTGTTTAATTTTTTCACCTCGAGGACGTGACTTTTAATTCATTCTTGCTAACCCTGACAGTTTTACTCTACCTGGGAAAGACTCATTAAATTCGAGAGGTTAGATACAGCCTTCAGTAGCCAGTGCACTGAAAAGGTCATCTATTAACTTGAATAAAGTCGTCTGGAGGGAGCAAGAAGGAATAAAAAAGGACGCCACTTTTAATGAAGGAGTTAAAGAAAGCTGAGAATGGGGGAGAAGGTCGATGCTCTTTAGTGACTATAATTGTTGTTGAGAAGTGAAGGTTATACTCGACTGAAAAGGGACTCGGGAAGGTAAGATTGTGCCGAATATGACTGTGTGCGTAATAAAATGGCAAATGGGAATGCAAAAGAAAGTTTATTTTTTATGTTCGTACATGCTACTTCACAAGCGGTAAAAGAAGAGAAGGCTGGTGTGATATGTGAGTATGGCTTGGGTGAAGAAAGCAACATGAAACGCAGGTGAAGGATGAATACTGAAGATGTACATGAAGACGGTGTAGGGCGAGAAGAATCAGGAATAAGAATGGAGGAAGCTGCTACACGAGTATACCGGTAACACGATGAACGGAGAAGTCTCTAAAAGAAAAGAAACCCTCCCCCCCCCCAAAAAAAAAAATCAGATTATAACAAACAAGACGATGAGAAACCCCGAGCTTTCTTGATTTAAACCTCTTACTTTCCTCCTCCTCCTCCCATTTCATCCTTCCTTCCTTCCCTTCTTCCTGATCCAGTCCTCTCACTTTCTTCCGTACTCTCCTCCACATCCTCCCCCTCTTCTCTCTCTCTATCTCTCTCTCTCCCTTCCTTGCAATCCAGAGCCCCCATTTTTCTAAGTACCCTTCTCTTCTCCCTCTCCCTTCCTTCCCTCACACCTGATCCAGTCCTCTCACTTTCCTCCGTACCTTCCTCAACATCCTCCTCATCTTCCACTTCACTCTCTCCCTTACATCCTTCCTCCCTTCCTTCCTTCCCTCGCTCCTGATGCGGGGCTTCCACTTTCCTACGCACCCTCAGCCTCCTCCTCTTCTTCTCTCCCTTCCTCCCGACGCTGGTGTGTGTGTGTGTTTGTGTGTGCGTATGTGTGTGCGCTTGACAGACACACAAACAGGTAAGTTTATGTGAGTTGTATATGCCACCGTTTGGGTAGACATAAAAGAGGATTTATAATGATTGCTGCCCAGGGCCGTATCGAGCCGGCGACAAGTTTATGATGGCCACCTCTTTTTATCTCGCTAATAGCTCAACGGCAAATCCAACTGGCAGGGAGGAGGAGGAGAGAGATATGTTTTGTTTCCCCGGAATTTCTATTTTAGTTTAGAAATTGAAAAGAGACGAGGAAAGAGCCAAGATATTCCTCTCCGGATGCCGTTAGCTTTTATGGCGTTCGGGAACAGAGCACAAAACGTTCATTTCGACTATTGGGGGTCCGGGAGGCAAGAACAAGTAGAGAAAACGGCGGGAGGGGGAAAGAACACAGGTAGAGGAAAACGCCGTTATGGGTGCTGGCTGGTGGCGTCCCAGGAGCAGGTGGCGACTCAAGACATTTCCAAGTTTACTTCAGTGTTCCTCGGGGTGAGTTTATTTTGCCCTCCCCCCCTTGCTTTCTTCCGCTGACTGTCACTTGGAGGGGAGCCTGGTGTTTGTCTGTGGGCTTGCGCGCGTCAGGCAGGCAAGCAGGCAGGCACACAGGCAAAGGGGCTTCGATTCTCTCTCTTTCTCTCTCTCTCTCTCAGATTGCATCCTGGCCTATACCATAAACCGAATACGATACGAAAAAGTAGTAGGAAATATGAATACCTCTTGTACGCTGAGCCAGCATCCCTCTCTCTCTCTTCCACGCCTCTCGCTCCGCCTCCCTTGCCTGCCTGCCTGCCTGCCTCACCCTTCCCTATAAAAGTATTAATATTTTGCCTCCGTTGCCGTATTTCAGGCAGTCTCCTCCAACTTCTGGCTTTTGTCTCCTTCCCTTCACCCCTTCATGGCCCGTCATATCGCCCAGTGACCCATCAATCCCCGCACCGCCCTCTCTCTCGCAGCTCCCCTTCTCAGCCATTCCTCCCCTCCACATGCATCAGTCCGGGGCCCGTATTTACAGACCGTCCTAAACTTAAGCTGTGTATGAAATTGCGTGTGTATGCTTTCGTCTTCATACATACAACCATCAAGCACTAAACTATCAGACCAGAGTGAATATTAAAAATGAATGTATCCGAAAAGCAAAAAGGATCCTTGTTAATGTTTGGCTTGTATGGAGGGTTCTTAGAAGCAAAAGAAGTTCCTGATCCTCTATAATACGACCCCCTCAGGTTCGGATCCTTTATAAGTACGACCCCCCTCACATACACACACCCCTGGTCACGCCTCCGTCTCTCCCCTGATGCCGTCGTCACCGCCCCACCTCACTCACTGCCTCACTCATTACCTCATAATCTACCCTAATCCGGAGCTGAGGAGTAGGATGGGAATGCCTCGGCCGTTCTCCCGTCGATTCTGTGACTTTTGTGGCCCACACGCTTATTGCATTTGCTTTTAATTATTCCCTTTTTCATAATTTTGCCATGTTCATTACGTTTCTACCTGGTGCTTTGGAATGGTCGTGTGTTTTGTAAGGAGTTGGATGAGAGTACCTAGACCCTTCTGATCTCGCTTGTTTTCTGTACGCTTGCCCTTGTGTTAAATAATTTCTTTTTCGTGTGTCTGTGCTAATTTTGGCAGTTGCTTTGCCGTATTATGGTGTTATGTAAGAGGTTGGTTAGGAACGACTGGTACATCAGCCTTGAATTTTGTGACTTTTGTAATCTTCGCTCTTTTTCCATTTGCTGTACATAACCTCTTTTTTATGTGTTCATCATATTTGCAGTCACTGTTCTGTTGTGTCCTAGCTTTCTTTCTTTATTTTAATCTATGATGCCTCACCAGCAGATTTGGAGAAACCCTATGAAGAGAATGATTTCAATAATAGAGGAGTAATTTTCTTTTTTCCGAAAGGCTGTGATAGGCACATGTTAAGCAGTATATTAAGTTTTTGCATGATCTAGTAAGGATCGGGCCTTCCTGCAGTTTAGGACAAATTTCAGCTCGCTCTCTCTCAAACTGCAGTCCCTTTTGCTTGAGTTTTCTTTCGCTTTCACATCGTCCCAAGTTCTTAGTTCAACTTCTTGACTTTCTGCATTTTCCCTCGGCATCATTCCCTTCTTCCTTCACACACATTCCTGTTCCCTCCTTCCATTTCTCTCTCTCTCTCCCTTCTCGTCTCGTCTCTCCACCTCCTCCCCTCTCCCCTCCTCTCCACTCCACTCGTCTCCTCTCCTCTCCTCTCTTCAGTTCACTTTTCTCTCACTGAAGCACCTCTCTCCTTCCCTCACCCTCTCCGTTCCTTCTCCCCCATTCCCCTGCTCTAGTGCTTGAACTGATGCCGGCTCCCATATCCATTCCTTCTCCTGCCTGCCTTGTTTCCCCCTCTCCCTGATCCCGTTTGCCCTGCTCCTGGCTCCCTACACTCCCTCCATCACCAGGGCCGCCCCTCTCTCTCTCTTGCGCTCCCCGCTTCCCCAATCACCATCACTTTGCCTGCCGTCCGGTCGCCCCCACCCTGCTCTTTACTACCTCTCACATGCCCCCGCCTCGCTAATACATCCCTCCACTTCCTCCTCCTGCCTGCTACTGCTACTACTGACGGCTCTAAAACGACATGCATTTTGAGAACAAGCAGTGTGTGTTGCAATTTATACGCATTTTCCTCCTCATTCTGTCATCAGGAAGGATTGATTACTGAAAGTTATTAAGGATTTACCTGTGTCATTGCTGATTCTTTTCCTCCTGCTACTATTGACGGCTCTATAACTGCTGGCAATTTGAGAGCAAGCAGAGTCTGTTGCAGCTTACTTTGTTATACACTATATAAATTTCTTAACCTCCAAGAAAAATTGATCACATCTTCTTACCTATGTTTTATCAGTGCCCTTGGTGATCCCTTTTTCTCCTGCAGCAGACGTCTCTAAAACGCTATACAGTTTGAGAGAGGCACTGTCCATTGCAGTTTACTTTGATATGCAGTACTGTAATGTACTTTGTGCCTTGAAGAAGGATTGATTATTGAATGCTACTAGTTGTTGTTTATCCCTCCTTCTGCAACTGACACTGCTGACGCCTCTAAAATGACACACATTTTGAAAACAAGCAGTCTCTCTCGCAGTTTATACTTTATCTTTTATTCTCTGCCGTCAAGAAGTATTGATTACTGAATGTTAGATGTTTACCTCTACTATTGTTGATTTCTTTTCTTCCTGATACTACTGACGGCTCTAACATTGCTCGCAGTTTGAGAGGAGCACAGTCCATTGCAGTTTGCTGGGTTATACAGCCCAGTACTTTTCATTACCTCCAAGAAGGAACTATTATTGAATGCTGTTGAGTGCTTATTTGTGTTCCTGCTGATACCTCCATTTCCTGCCTGCTACTACTACTTCTAACGCCTCTAAAACAGCAGGCAGTTTGAGATCAAGCAGAGACTCTTGAGTTTATACAATGTGTGTTTTTTCTGTCTTCATACCTTATTTATATATTTCTCTCTGCCCTCAAGAAGGATTGATTATTAAATGTTAAATGTTTACCTACACCATTGTTGATCTCTCTCAGACGTCTCTTGAAAAGGCCAGCAATTTGAAAACAAGCAGAGTCTGTTGCTGTTTAGTTGGCTACGAGTATTGTAGATTTTTTGCCTCCAAGAAGGATTGATCGTTGAATGCAGTTAAGCTTTTTCATCCCTTCTTCTCTTATCATGTTACTACTAAAACCAATAAAATGGCATACAGCTTGTGAGAGGCAGGCGTATTCCATTGTAGTCTTTTTTTTTTTTAATACATATGCATTTCTCTCCCCCCAAGAAGGATTAATCATTGTATTAGTGTTTTACCTATATTTTACCTGCGCCCATGCTTATTCCTCTTCCCCCGGCTGATACTGACGGGTCTAAAATGGCATGCAATGTGAGAGAGTGCAGGCATGGTCCATTGCAACTTATTTGGTTATTTATAATTTTATCTACAACTTCGAAAGACTAACCACTGTCTTCATAATTTTATCCTTTGTTTTACCTATGCCTTTGTGAAATCCTCTTCCTCCCGCTGCTACTGACGGCACTAAATTTACTCATCCAAAGAGTTGCAGTGTCAGTAGTTTGTGTGGTTACTTGCGTACAGTACTTTTCTCTTCCTCCAAGAAGGATGATTACTGTATATCAGTATTATGTAACTATGCCCTTTTTCGTTTTATCTCAGCCATGGACAGTTTTCACACATATTCTTGTTGGAAAATTAAATCCTAGTAGGCTAAGAATGGTCAGATGGAAAGCGAATACTGAAGCTCAACTCTTCTGCATGTTTGTGAGTGTCCACGAGCAGGGAATTAAATATCTAACCTCTCAGTCTATTTATCAGTCTATGTCTTATCTATATGTCTCTCTCTGTCTGTCTGTCGATGTTTTTCTGTCTGTCAGTCTGTCTCGCATACTGTGAGGGTTTGGCCTTAACGAAAAAGGCCTCTACTCGTTTGAGCTCCTACTCAGTAACGACCCCTCATCCCAGAGCACATCACCACCCTCCCTTATAATCTCCATTGCCTAACTGAACACTGCCTTTATATAAGACGTCACTGCTTCACATTTCTATATCACGGTGCATTAAAAGTGCAAAAAAGTGCATGTGATTCCAGCTAGAGATCCCTCCCAATCTCAATGCTAGATTTGTTTGCGATGTCACTAGTTCAGATTTATATATTGCGGTGAATTAATGTCGTAAAAAGGGGTGTTTGGTACAAGCTAGAAACCTCTCACATCTGGAATCCTGGGGGACAATTTCAGGAGGGAGGACAGGAAGTACTTTCTCTTGCATTGTTTCATGGATTTTATCTGTCTTCCTGCCGCCTGACTCCGCATACCGTAAAGTCAGCAATGGCAGCCTGGAGGGGGAAACATTTTTAGGCAGCTGGGCAACCTCGACACAACAAAGCTGCGCCATTGTCTTCACGCCGTGTTCACATTTAAACGTTCATCTTCTCTCTCCTTGTCTCCTTTTAGACGAGTGACGTATTTTTAGTCAGTCGTTCACTTTATATCTTTTTAGCTCTTGTAATACGGGTTGACTTGTTTTAGGGACCTGTTTTATTCATGCTGTTAAGAATATGTCTAACTTAGGAGAGCGCCTTAGTACTGAAGGGTATAATAAGGCTGTATCTAATCCCTCCATTTCGAAAAATAACCCCTAAGCTGAATTATATCGTTTTGAGAGAGCAGGCATAGAATTTATAATGTGCTTATGCTAAAGGTTTTAATTCTTCAGTAAAAGCCTACATTGTCTCTTATTTATCTGCCCCTGCTCTACTCTGCTTTCTGTTCTTCTGTTCTCTTTAGACTTTTGTTCTTTACTTTTGGTTCTCCATTTTCCTCATACGTTTCCTCTTCTTGCTGTCTCGTTCTTCCTACTTCCGTTCCTTATTTTTCTCTTGCTTTCCACTTTCTCCTCTCATTCATCTTCTTCCTCTTTGCATCTCGCCTTTCTGCGTCTTTTTCCTTCCTTTCTCCACTTTCACTAACTATATTAAATCTCTCTCTCTGTCTCTCTCTCTAAAACAAACACACACACACACACACACACACACACACACACACACACA
>JAGKTI010001013.1:546-13762 GCA_018397915.1 Birgus latro | reverse complement strand
TTATCCACCTTGAATCGAGATCAGTTCTAAGTTATAGCAGACACAGTTTCTTCCCCCACCCATTTCCTCAATATCGTAGACCATTTTAGACATCGCTTCTCTTCCCCATCCGCACCAAACATTTCCCCACCTTCAGTCAAGAGAAAATTGTAACACCATATCGGACCCCTTCTCTACCCCTTAAAACCTTCGTATTTCACCTCCATTTTTCGAAATCAATTTAGGACCAATTTAGACTTTATTTCTTCCTCTCAAAATCCCCATACCTCTCCTCACCATTAATCGGGATCAGTTTTAATGTCTCTTTCTCTCCTCAAAACCCCACACATTTCCCCATAGTCTAACACCATTTCAGGTTTCCCCTTTTCTCCCCAGGACCCCCACACGCATTACTCCACCATCCATCACTATTTCAGACCTCTTTCCTCCTTCAAAACCCCCCACACACATTCCCCACATCGTCCGTCCATTGGCCATCGCCCCCACAATCCCCACACACCACCCCTCTGAGCCCCAGGATGAGAGGGGCCGAGTGTGTTGGTGGTGTGGGGTGGGGTTGGGAAGGGGCTGAGGGGGGGATTCGATCAGCAAGTATGTTTGTAATTACAGGGTGTCGCAGGAAGTTTTGACGGGGGGGTGGGTGACTTACGACGACTATTGATTATGCGTCAACCCCCCGACCGGCCACAATTGCCGCCTTCACTCTCAAGACGGACCCGGGACGCCTTGCCATAAACATGCTCAGGCCGTTGCCGTAAATGTTCACTGATAACATAGCTTTGGTAGGCTTGTCAGGGGTGAAATACTGCGGCTGGGGGAGGGCGATGTGTTGGGGGCGGCGAGATGGGATGGGAGGCAGGGGTAGGAGAGAGAGAGAGAGGATGGCTGATGGGAAGGGGAGGAAAGGTTGGTGATGGGAGGGGGAGAAGAAGGATGAAAGGAGGAGGGGAGGGGGGACAAGAAAGGGAGGGTGGGAAGGGAAAAAATGGGAGGTGGGTGATGGGATGGGGAGTAGAAGGGTAGAGGATGAAGGGCCGGAGAGAAGAAAGGAGGGCTGGATGATGTGGTGGGTATGTACAGATGGGAGGGACGAAGAAGTGGTGATGGATGATGGGAAGGGGAAGAAAGGTGGGATGGATGATGGGAGGGGGAAGAATGGTAGGATGGATAATGAAAGATTATGAAAAGGAGGATGGAAGATGGAAGGGAAATTATGAAAGTCAGGGTAGATGATGGGAGGGGGACGAAGGGGAGGGAGGGTGATGGGTGGAGAAGGGATGGGAAAAAGATATCAAAGGAAAAGGAAGAAGAATGTTCAGAAATAGTTAAATCATGGGAGGGAGAAGAAGAAGAAGATGAAGAAAGGGAAGATTTGATGATATTTTGGGGTGGTAATATGGGAAGAAACGATGGCAGAGGAAGAGAGAGTGGAAAATGGGAAGGAAAAAGGAAGGTTGATGGTGGAAGCTGGGGAAAGGAGAGAAGGATGAAGTAGAGGAATTGGTGTGGGAAGTGAGAGAGGTGGAGAGCAGATGACATTAGGGAAAGCACAGGGAAAGGGTGGGAGGGAAGGTGGGTGATGGGAAAGGAGAGGAAAATGGGTATATGATGTGGATGGAAAGGAGAGAGAGGGAAGTCTGGATGGTGGAGGGGGTATGGTGCAGACAAGGAAAAGGGGAAGATAAGGAAAGGAAGGCTGGATGGTCAGAGATGGGTGGAGAAAGGAGGAGTGATGAGGAAGGAGAATGAAGGGAAAATGAAGGATGCGCTGAAGGAATGGAAAGGAAAAAGCGAATGAAGAATGGAGAAGAATAGGTTGACGGATAGAGAGTGTATGACGTTAGAGGAAATGAAGGAAGGATGGATGATGATGGAGAGGAAAAGAAGGAAAGGTGGATGACGGGAAGGGAAGAAAGGAATGATGTATAACAGGAGAAGGGAAAGAAGCTGGGAGGCTGCATGATGGAAGGGATAAAAAAGAGTGATGGATGATCGGAGAGGGGAGAAAAGGGGAAATTAGGTGATGCGGGGGGATAAGGTAAGGTTGAATAATGGAAAGGAAGAAAGGATAGCTGAGAAAACAGGAGGGCGAAATGAAAGGTGGATGATGGGAAGGTGAAGAAGGTAACTTTGGGATGGGAGGGGTGAGAAAGGATGGGAGGGAGTTGGGAAAGGGGGGATGAGGTGAAAAGTCTCTCTCTGCAAAACTGGGATTAAAGGGTTGAAAACGACGTAGGATAAGAAAGGATAAAAGGAAGGAAGAGAATAGCGATTTTTTTCCTTCATGTGTAGTCCAGTGTTTAGGGAGTATATTGGATGGGGGGTGGGTGATAAAAGGGGAAGTAGAATAAATGTGAGAAATTCTGAAAAAGGTGGTTTGAGAGAAGGCGTAAGAACAGGGATTATTTCTTAGTTTTGCATTTGGGGTGTCTGGTAGTGGATGGCGTGAGCGAAGGATAAAAGGTAAGGAAAATGAAAGTAAGAAAGAGGGAATAAGTTACTTGATATTAGTGGTGAAACAAGACTTTACTCTCACAACATGACTGGAAAATAAAAATAATTACTAGGGTTTTTCTCTTCAGTCTTGCATTAGGGAATATGATAGCGGATGGAGTGAGGTGTGATGCTTTTAGGGGGGAGAAAATGGAAGTAACACTGGAAAAAGTAGTTTGGGATATGTGGAAAGACTGACTCACTATATGGCTGGAAGGGGAAAGCTCAAGGATAGAATAGAGTAGGTTTCCCCAGGTATTTAATAAGTATAATAGTTAATTGGAGTGAGATGTGATGAATGAGAAGGCGAATGAAAGCTAGAAATGGCAAAAAAGCGGTTTATGATTTGCAGGAAACTAGATTCAACCCCATTACTATGAGTACATTATTTTAATTATTTTCTTGCTATCTCCAGTTGATTATACTATGCTTTGGGAAGACTGCTTGAATTGACTGGATTAGATAAAGCATTAAAAAAAAAAACTAACTGCTAGCAGCCTAAAGATGAGTAAACTTGTCTGGTGTTTGCTAGAATAAAATAACACGACCTCGGCTAGCAATTAACAGATGGCCAGAGAGATGGGTAAAGTATAGGATGGAGGGATAGGAGTACGAACTTGAGAAAGGAAAGGGCCAAGTGTTGAAATAAATGGTGAAGGTGAAGATGGGGGAACAAGAAGAGAAAGAGGATAAAGGGATGGATGAGGTAGGGCAATAGAATATAACACTAAGGTACTATGACTCGCCCACAAGTGAATAAAATCGGTCGGTGTTGGCCAAGATAAGTACTGAATTTAACACGACTGTGATACGATTAATGGAGACTGCATTAACACTCCCAGGCTTCTATAAACACACACCCTCAGCCGAATAAAATCATCTGGTATTACTTCAAATTAAATTGTAGAGTTGACGTGACCATGAGAGGGCTAATGGGGACTTAACACTTCTCACACCCTCAGCTCAACCGAATATCATCCTTTACTGTTAGCTTAAAAAAGGCTGATGCGACCATGAAAGGGTACAGGAGAGAGGTGGCAAAAAGTAAGAGTGTGATGGTTAGCATTTCAGTCCCAAGATGATAATTATACTTTATTATTGCTATTTGTTATCTGTTTAATTCAGTTTATGATAGATTTTCTGAACTAGTGGGATTAGATAGAGCCCTCGTTAACCCCAAATTACTATAACTGCTTTGCTTTCATGTGACAGAGATCCCTACGCACTTTCAGCTCAGGTGATGGGCAGATGTAGTTAGACTGGAGGATAAATTTGACTAGTAACCAAGGAGACTCATTCCTGCCTCATAACTAAGGATGATCGAATTTGACGCCACCATGACCAGGTATTCAGCTTACGAGTGGCCCAGTTCCGTCAGATAAAAACGATCCTGCTTTAGAAGACGCTGCTGAGCTAGGTAAATATGTATGGCAGCAGCAGAAATAAAGATGTAATCGTAGTGAAGGGGTTAAGAATGCTGGCTGAGATGAAGAAAGGAGGAAAGGAAAGTTAGTGCATGAAGAAAAGGAAGAAAAATGGAAGGGAAAAGATGGATAGATGTGGGAAGAAATTACGTGAAGAGGTAAAAAATACGAGGAGGATAATGATAAAAATAGTATGAATGGAGATGAAGTGTTACGTTGAGAGGAAGGACGAGGAAAATGAGAGGAATGAAGTGAAAGATGGAGGAAGAACAGTTTTTAGGGGAAGAATGAGAGGAAGAAATCACGAAAAGGAAAAATAATAATACACATAAGAAAAAGTCTGAAAAGGGGGACAACACTCTGAAAAAGGAATTAGTAACATGGACGGAGAGCAGTGAGAAACAAGGAGGAAGCTTAATCTGTAGACGAGGATGTTTGAAAGGTGGAGGAGGAACAAGGTGGAGGAGAGAGAGAGAGGAGAAAAGGCGTGAAGTTAAAATTATGAAGGTAGTAGGAAGTGAAAAGTAAGTAGGAAGAATGAGAGAGAAAAATGAGAGGAGTAAAAGGAGGAGAGTAGAGGGAGGGAGGGAGAGGAAAAGTGAGAGGTAGAACGGGAGGGAGAGACGTGAACAGGGGAGGAAGCGAGGCAGGGGAGCGATGATGGATGGAAAGGATGATAATTAGAAGCAGTGCAAGAAAGAAAGAAAATTAGAGGGGATGGTGGAGGGAGGAGAGGAGAGTTGTGGTGAGAGGGAAGGGGAGGGAGAGAAAAAGGAGGAGGGGGAAGATGGAGGGGAGGGGCAGAAAGGGTTAATGGTGAAGGGGAGGGAATGGAAGGGGGACAGTTTAGAATGAAGGGGTAAAAGGGAGGAAAGGGAAGGGCAACAAAGGAAGGGGTGAGGGGGGAGTATGAATAATGATGAAGGGGAGGGAATGAGAGGGGAGATAATGTGGGAGAGAAGGGGTGGAGGAGGGGGAAGAGGGAAGAGAAAGAGAGTAAAAGAGAGGAGGGGGGGGAAGAAGGTGGGCAGGGGGAAGGGCAGAGAAGTAAAGGTGAAGGGGAGGAACTGCAAAGGGAATGGTGTGGGAGAAATATGAGTGAATGGGGAGGGAGGGGGGAGGAAAGGAGGGAAAGGAAGAAGAAAAAAGATAAGGGGTTTGGGGGAAAAAGATGCAGGGGAAGAGGGATAATGGTAAAGAAAAGGAAATGGTGAGGGAGAGAGTTGGGGAAAGAAGGATGGAGTGAAAGGGAAGGGAGGAAAAATAATTGGACTGGGAAGAGGGGTTGTGAGTGGGAGAAAGGGTGGAAGGGAGGGGATGGGCAAAGGAAAGGGCAAGGAAATAACAGAAAGATAGTGGTAAGGGGAAGAGAATGGAAAGAAGGAAAGGTTGAGAGAGAAGGAGAGGGAAAAGACTTAAGATTGAGACAGCAGAGTGTGGTGAAATGGAGGAAGAAAAAAGCTGAAATGAGTTGGAGGAAAGATAAAGTGAAATTAAGTTGCGAAAAGAGAAACAGTGAAGTGAAAAGAAGTGAAGAGAACTGAAGGAAAAGAAATGAAATGACGAGGTGGAAACAAAATGAAGTAAAAAAGAGAAATGGTGAAAGGGAACTGGAGAGGAATTGCGTGAGAGGTGTGTGCGCGCGTGTGTATCATGCTAGTATAGTGTGTGTGAGTGAGTGAGTGTAGGAAGGGTTTCCTTATGTGTGGTGTTGCTGTGTGTTGCTTTCTAGGTGGGGATGGTCGGTTTTTGACGAGGTTACTTATAGAGATAATTACAGTGAGTTTGATCGTCCTGAATTAAGGGGAGTGTGGAAGCTGGGTCAACTGTTGGCGATGATGGGAGGTAGAGGGATGGAGAGTGAGTCTGAGGGTGAAGCGTGGTTGCGGTAGCTAACAGAAGCCAGTCGTGAGGAATTAAATGAGTAATGAGTGGGATGGATCGTGAGTGAGATGAGTGGAAAGTGAGGGTGGGAATGAAGGAGAGTGGAAAAGATGAGAAGAGTGGAAGGGGATAGGATGAAATGGGACGAGAGAAACGGAGAGTGAATGGAAAGGGGTAGGTGGGGGTCTACTTCTCGTAATATCTTGTTACAGTACATGTCTACCGAAAAAATCATCTGGCCTAGTCTTACGTTTGGATTAGTATGTGAATATAATTTTTTTTGTGAATGTTATCTAAAACCTATTCCAGGTGAGATAGTGATTAACCCCTTCACTAAGAGGATTTTTGTTTCATTCGTGGTGTTTCTACGCAGATTTATCCCGATTACGGGAGACATCTCGAAATGGAGGTATTAGATTTAGCTTTCAATAACACACTGCTTCGAGATGTCTTCCCTAAGTTGAATGACGACTTTTGGTTGCTTGATTAAAGTGAAAAATAGGAAATAGTAGTGAAGGAGTTAGATGATCAGTATTTTCCCTGGCAAATGATTCCTCAGGTTTTGGCACATTATCCGGCTCCATTGCATATTCAGTAAGTAACAGGGCCCAAAGAGAGGTGAATAGTAGAGAGAGAATAACCAAAACACTAGGGCCTTGTGCGTAAAGAATTTTAGCCAGTTAAACCTATAAGCAAATTTTAAGTTATCGGAATTCCTTTATTGTTGTATTTTCGCATTATTATTTATTCGAGGCTGATTTTAAGGTATTTGATAGCTATATAGGTAAAGATAAGACTATGTTCTTCATGGGCTTTCGTCCGGGGATTTGGGGGTGGGGGACGGTGAGAGGGCTGTAACAAAGGGATGCGAAAATGATACATGGCACCAAATCAACTCCATGGCCCGTATTCTCGTCAGTTAAGGAGCTCCCTAACGTCTCCTAGGCTACTTCCTTTACGTATTACACTTTGCTCTCCTCTTCTGTGTTATATAAATCATTCTAATATCAACGTGAAAATTATATGAAGCAGCCAATAAAGAAAAATAGCTAAGAAAAAGGTGTTAGAGAGCCTTATTCATACCCAGCGAGAATACGGGCCAATGTGTGTCGTTGTCTGATGATGAGCCCTAGTACTTGTTAGCAGATAATAAGGTTTTTCTTAATATTATACACATCAAGTAAGAATACAAGTACTTATTATTGAGAGGGTTAAGTAATGCAAGGTTTAAGGCAGTCATGACTCTGTAGAAATGAGGCTGCGGAAATATACAACAGTTAGATTAAGGGCCATGTGTGTCGCAGCGTAGTGGACAGACAGGAAAGAGAAGAACACAGTTAAATTCCCCGTGAGCGTGAAGGATTTTGTCTTCTACAGCACAAACGCTTGCGGCTGAATCCTCACTAATCACAAAAATAGTATAACACTTCAGTGAGAACAAGGCTTTATTGCTGGAAATCTTTTATGCAATTACAGGTGAAAATAATCAGAAGTGTCTAATATACCGTGGAATATCTAATTACTTTCATAGAATGAGTAAAATGGTTAGAAGCTACTTTAATATCCCTCATACAGTCAACAGGCATGAACCAAATAGAGGAACAGATCTTAATTTCATTACTTCTCTGTCGGATCTTACTATGCTGCTAAGAACCTATTTTCACAGCCTCCTTAAAGATGGTTTCTGTGTACTTCGAAACGTTGGAGAAATGAAGAATTTAAACTCTCTCTTGTATGTTCTCTTTGCCACCAAGATTTAGTCACACAGTCTTCACAACGAGTAGCTTGAGATTTGTATATATACACCACCAGATCAGTGTGCTTCCTTAGATGTCGCTATACCAGTTTTACAAGGAAATAAAAAGTGGTGTTCCTCGGCTCTATGAATCAGTTGTCTTTCAAGACTCGTAAAGCATTTTTTTTGTGTGTATAATAGAGCTGCCCACCCTTGCCAGGCGTGTACAAACAGGCCGTTACAACATACATGCAGGAAAAGAAGAATATCTTGGAATAAGTAATCACAAGTAGCCTATTTTCTTGTTTGCCACTAAATGGAGAACGGCAAAGACAGTGATAAAGAAAGCCTACAGAGACTCGTTTCGTGTGCATACTGTATATCTTTGCTCCTAAAGCTGGGTAAAAAAAATAAAATGACTAGTCTTCGAAACAGATATCAGAGTGACTTGTTGGAGGATACACGTACATGTTTGCCTTGATGAAGAAATTTCCTTTCAGACAATCAGGGGAACACTTGATTAAATACCATGTTCTCGATGAGTGTGCAGGATAAAAACAAAAAAGAGGAGTGAGTTGGCTGTGGTGACAACGGAGAGGGATGGATCGTGTGTGTGTGTGTGCGTGTGTGTGTGTGTGTGTGTGTGTGTGTGTGTGTGTGTGTGTGTTTTGAGGAGGTATACAAGTGTGTGTAGTGAATAGGTAACTGTAGAGAGGTAGTAATGAGCAGGGAAAGGAGAACAGTGGATGGATGGGTTGGGTTGAGTTAGGAAGAAAAATAACGCTCGGTTGTGGGAAGGTGACGAGACTGGAGTGAGTGGGAGAGAGGGAATGTATTGTGATGGAAGGAAGAGGGGGTTATTGTAATGTAAGGAGAGGGCTAGAGGGGGGGAGGGGAAGTATCGCGGTTACAAGGCATGTTTGTGTGTAGGGTGGGTTGGTGGGGGTCGAGGGAGGAAGGGGAGGTCGTGATATGGAGGATAGGTTGAGTAGGGAAATGTGGGAAGGGGAATAGGGAATGAAAAGGGGTTTTTGGGATTGAGACAGGAGTTTGAAGGGGAGGCGGGACAGATGACTATTTGTGATGGGTGTAAGAGGGGATAGTTAGGAGCGAGGGGGCAAATACAGAGTGGCTGAGGGACATGTTAGGATGAGTGGATAGGGTGAAAGCGGAGAGGGGCTGAGGGACATGTTAGGATGAGTGGATAGGGTGAAAGCGGAGAGGGGAAAGATTGTCGTGAATGGGTAGGAAGAGTTTGGAGGGGGACGGGGAGTTTAAACCAAAGACAGGCTAGGTTATGGTTAGTGGAAAGGAAGGATTTGGTGAGGGGAGTGAGGAGGTTAAGGTGAATGAAATGGCAGAGAGAGATACAGAGAATTTAAAGAGACCTCAGACTTTGATGAAATAGTAGCAGCATCCTATGACGAGTAGGTAGTAGGAGTTTAAGAGGAAAAAAATGTTACAGTAAGAGAGAATGATGTAGACTGAAGTGAGCGGGAGAGTGGTTGTCTGAAAGAGTGCGAGGTGTAGAGAGTGGGGAGGGAGGTTTGAAAGTGAAAAGTGTCGTGAGTGCAAAGAGAATAGTACAGAGAGAGCCCAGGTTGTTCTGAGAGAGCAGGGTATAGGTTGTTTTGATCGACGAGGGAAGGTTTAGAGAGGGGAGAAGCTGTTGTGTGTGGGGAGAAAGAGCTTGTGGAGGGGGCAGGTCGTAGTGACGGGTGGGGAATTTGGAGAGGGGAGAAAATCAGTGTAGATGTGGCGCTTAGACAAGGGAGACGTTGTGGAAAATGGGGAAGGGGAGTTTAAAAGAGAACCCAAGCTTTGGTGAGAGAGCAATGTGTGGGATATGAGTAAAGGGGAAGGGTTCTGAGAGGGTACACGTAATGGTCTGTGGGGAGAATGAGTTTGCGGAAGGGGGTAGGTGAAAGTGAATGGGGTGGAGTTGCTTAGAGAGATCATCTATGTTTTGGTGAGAGGGCAAGGCAAGTTGCGGGGGAGAGTCTGGAGAAACTGCAAGATGTGGTGAGTGAGAGGAGAGGGTAAGCTTTCGTAGGAGGGGCAGGCCGTGATGAATGGAACAGCAGCTTGGAGAGGGCAGGATGTAGATTGTGGTGAGTGGAAAGGAAAGGTTTGGCGAGTTACAGTATATGGCGAGTGGGGAAGGGAGAGGCTGTGGAGAAGGCATGCCTTGGTGAGTGGAGAAGGAGGGTTTAGCGAAAGTACAGTTTGCGGTGAGTAGCGAGAGAGGGTTTAGTCAGTTGGATGATGGTGGTGAGTGGAGAATAAAGGCATTGAGAAGAGGGCAGATTGGTGAGAGGGGAGAGAAGTAGAGGAAGAGCTTGAAGAAAGAACAGGCTCTGGAGACCGGAGCTGGGGGGGTTGTGGAGCGGGGGCAGGTTGTGGTGACAGGGAGGAAGAAGCGAGTCACTTGTCAGAGGAAGTCCACACGGATTATGGCCAGAAAAACTTGGGCTCGGGCCTGCGTGCGTGTGGTCGCGACTACGTGCCGAAATGTGAGTGCGCGTGGCTGAGAGTGCACCTAATTATGCGTTTGTGTGTGCGTGTACGTGGTTAATTGCACAGCATTTGAGGTCTGTGGGTAGTAATTGCTTCTACATGTAAATATGAGCCCGAACGGAGGATTACTAGGTCCTTACTCACACCGAAAGCAAACAACATGCACTTACCGACTCCTAAGGCATGTACACCATCATCTCACAATTTTCTAAAACCTCTGAACCATGGTTAAGCGCGCTCTAAACATCAGCTAATTATTTCCGGACGCTCAGCTTAACCATAGTTCATAAATCTTCCACACACTCGTATAAATTTTGGCCATAAATAGATAAATGTCACGTGGTTAATATCCCACTGACCGTAATATTACAGGGTACGGTTAATTAGATCTTGTCTTTAATCGCTACATTTGCACCATATGCCGAGGGGCCTCAAGGTGGAGGAAAAAATAGAGCCTCACAGGAATCAAACACATTTATAACCGGTGGGTCCTGTGACTTAAGTAGCGTAACAGCCTGCTTTCAGGGTGAGAATTCCGCCCTTAGGGGCACGTTTCAATACCGCATTTTGCAGTGGATCGCCGTGGGGAAGGGGAAATAAGACCCACATACACTTTGAGAAACAATGGGACTCTAAACCTTAGCGACCGCTCCCGTTGCGCTATCACCACCCGGCCGAGGCACCCCAAGTCCCCCAACCATCCCATAAACCCCAAATTTAAAGTCACAATATATCGGATTTTCGCCCTCCGTGACGACTGCTCAGGCGTGGTGCTGGGGCCCTTCCACATCTCCGGCAGGCGAGATCCATCACGGAAAGTACTGATAATTACACCGTTGGTAAATTGAGAAGCTGACGAGGAAATCCCGCTTCCAGAGAGAAATCTGCGGAGAATCTTGACGTACGAACCTCGAGCCTGTAATTAGAGGAGAGCTATGGAAGATTTAGGAGCTGGGAGAAGCATAAGAAAGAGGAGGCAAGAGGCCGGTCCCGATGAGTTATGGGAGGTGAAGTGAGCCGGAGGAGCGAGCAGAGGGGGAGTGAGGGTGAGAGAGAGAGAGAGAGTGGGATGCTGTGGGAGGGAGAGAAGAGATGAAGGGATGCTGTGGGAGGGAGAGGAGAGAGAGAGAGGGGATGGTACACCGTAGAAGGGTGGGAGATAAAACGATGGTGCAGGGGGAGAGGATGAGAGGTATGTTGTGGGAGAGGAGGGGAGATGAAAAGATGCTGTGGGAGAGAGGGAGAGACTTGATGGTGCGGGAGGGAGAGGAAAGGAGGGATGTTGTGGAAGCGACAGGAGAAGAGAGGAGAAGGGATGTTGTAGGAAGTATGGGGTAGATGGATGGTGTAGGAGGGGGAAGGATGTCATGGGAGGGAGAGGATAGGTGGAAGGATGCTGTAGGAGAGAAAGGAATATTGTGGGGGGGAGAGGAGTGAAGGGATGCTGTAGAAGGGGAGGTAGAGGGATGGTATAGGAGGGAGGGAGGGAGAAGGATGCTGTGGGAGGACAGGAGAAATGAACTGATGCTGTAAGTGGGATCGGTATGGTGTGAGAGGGAGAGATGAGGAGGAAGGATGGTGCAGGAGGGGGAAGGATGTTCTAGGATGGAGAGAGGATGTGAGAAGAGATCCTGTAAGAGGAGGGTGGTTGGAGGGATGATGTAAATGGAAGAAGGGAAAGTGATGTTGTGGGAGTTGAGAGATGAAGAGATGTTGTGGAAGGGAGGGGAATGCTGAGAGGAAGAGGCAAGAGGGATGCTGTAAGAGGAAGAGGCAAGAGNTTCTGTGGGGAAGGAAGAATGCCGTGGGAGGAGTGGAAATATTTAAGAGGAAAAGAGTACATTTTTTAATGGAAAGAAATAAAATAAGCTTTTTGTATCGTTCAGCCGTGTGCATGTTTAATTTCAGATTTAATGATTTACAGTATACGTGTCCAGATAACTTTTGAAATTTAGTACTCTTGCATGCTAGCGAGTCACAAGGTAATGTGTTCCATATATTTACATCTTTGAAGGAGAATTGTTTTACTTGACTAGAGAATTTTGCCTGTAAATCTTTAGCTGTTACTTCCAGTGCAACTTGATTGATGTATCGTACGATAATTAGCTGCCATTTTAAGCTTTGGTTAAATAGTTTTGCTGCGTTTAGTAAGTTCAGGGGATTACTCAAGACTTCTTCATATGATTATTCCTCAGGCTGTGTATTGTTTGGGGATCCTTCAGTGTTCTCTCTTCAAGTCTTCCTATGATTCTGTAACACAGTAATTATAAACACAACAGTGTTCATGGCGCGGGGACATAAAGAACTGTACAATGTGAGAAAGTCATTCACTGATTTGATTTCGGAATGCCAGTGTTTTCAGTGACGAGCAGAAAGTTATTCACGGCAGTGCTACGTTTTCATCCTTACTTCCAACATTTATCTCTCTACATTTCAATATTAGATTCCAGTTACTATCCCTGGACCCAGCCAAGTAATCAGCCAAGATGCGTTGGAATCTCCTGTGTTTTGAAGGTTTTATCCTCCCAATTACCCATGTTGGTGTCGTCAGCAGATTTCAATATTTTAGCAGACCCTTCATAGATATACATTTGCTTGACCAGGTGTACAGTAGCATCCAATACCGAACTCCGAGGCTCACCACCAGGGAGGGTAACAACTAGATTTTTCGCATATATTTCCGCTTACGTTTTTTTTTTTTTTTTTTTTTTTTTGAGGGGGCAAGAGGGTCACGTAAGTGCATTAATGATCGACTTGTACATGTTTCCATTAAGAGAGCCCCTTGTATTGAACAGGTCTGAAACAGCGTCCATTAACCCTTCCAGTAAAATGGCTATTATTTATTTTTAGTCTTGCAACAGACAGACAACTCTTTGGGAGGGACCTTTCGAAGTGAGGCGATTTGGAGAGAAAGAGAGAGAGAGAGAGAGAGAGAGAGAGAGTCAGTCGTGTTCAGGTGCTGAGAAATGAGGAGGAGATGTCGTGAGAGTGAGAAAAGGATGAGTTAAAAGCAGATCTAGAGACGAGAGGAAATGTAAGAGTGGGAGGTGGAGCATTTTAAAGAGACGGGTGTGGAGTGGGGGGGGTATGAGGAAAGCCTGTCGTGAGAGAGAGAGAAGATTTGAGAACTGAGAAGCTCGAGAGAGAGAGAGAGAGAGAGAGA
>JAGKTI010001012.1:83688-101774 GCA_018397915.1 Birgus latro | reverse complement strand
CACACACACACACACACACACACACACAAACACACACACACACACACACACACACACACACACACAAAATCCTGAATGAAGTTGTTTTCCCCATATCCCTTTTCAGTGAGCAGGACTTGGATATAAAATCTGTCATTGCAGGTCATATTATCATATTGTGAGGGAAGATTAGGATTTAGAAATAACTGATTGGCTGCCTTAATGATCTTTGTATACATTACTTTAGTAGATAGGCTTTTAATCCTGTGCCATCTCATAGGTGGCATAAAGTCAAGTTTATGATGAGTGATGATCATCATCTTAATCAGCACTCGTCTATTTTACAGGAAAATGATACCTGTAATATGGAAACATTTGATAACAACAGTTGTGCTGGTGCTGGAGCATCATGCCAGTTCTATGACTATGTTGTGGATCCAAACATTCCTCGCCTCCATGTGAGTTGATAGTGCTCTTTGACCCCTGTTTATACATTTTGTGGCAAGTGGATACATACCTAGGTAAACCCCATTCAGATGTAGTGACTTTCCTGCAGCTTGAAAGTCACAGTCTGGCAGTAATTAAAATGAAATAATAAAGATACAACAAATCTGAATGGAAGTCTTGGGAATAATGGAAATTTTATTGGTAATTTTTAAATTTCTTGTAAAAAAAAAAAAAATGCCACACTATGTAACTTCCTGTATTTATTATTTCCCTTGCCCTGTTCTCCACAGATCTACAACTTATTTGCGCTGTTTTGGACCATGTTTTTCATGTCAGCGTTTGGAGAGATGGTGCTGGCTGGAGCATTTGCATCCTGGTACTGGGCCTTCAACAAGCCCAAGGATGTTCCCACATTTGCCGTCACAGAGAGCCTGGGAAGGACAATGAGGTAAATGCATCAGAATAGTGAAGGTAATGTGATAGTACATCATCATCATCCAGACCTCCATTGCCACCCTAGAGCAGGGTGAGGAGTAGCAGTGTCCAGACAGCCCAAGTTTGCCCAATCCAATGGGCCACACTTCCATTCATTCAAGCCCTCAGAACCCTGGCTCTATCTGATACGCCAAAAAACTTTCATTTCATTCTGTAGCTTCTATATAAACGTATCCAATAGAGTCAGTCTGAACACTTTCATGTTAAAAGGGGTGCCAGATCCCTGATCATGCACTTCTTCTCACAACATTCATCCAGCCAGCTCGATCTCGTGTCAGTCTCCTAGCCCCACTGACTTCCATACCTCTCTTCCTCACACACTCATCCACCATATCCCTCCACCTTCTCCTTGGCCTACCTTGTCTCCTACCTCCTTCATATTCACTCAGATATACCTTTTTCACCACTCTGTTGTCATCCATTCTCTTCACATGACCAAACCATCTCAGTACACTCTCTTCGATTCTGGTGTCCCCAGACTTCCATACTCCGCATCTTTCACGTATCACATTATTCCATAACCTATCCACCCTTTGTACTCCACAGACATTCCTTAGCAGCCCCGTCTCCACTGCTTTTAATCTTGACTTTTCATTTTCATGCCACACCATAATCCCACATTCCTGTGTTAAACTTGGCACTGGATGTGGAGAGATTGCACTAAAACAACTAGATAAAATTCAGAACAAAGCTCTTGGAATTATTAATAACCCTGCTGTTATAAATAAACTACCTCCCCTACAGGTAAGAAGGAATGTTGCCTCCTTTGCATTATTTTACAGATATTTTTATGGCAAATGCTCAGACAAAGTTGCATCCATTGTGCCACCCCTTCATGCCTTCCCTCATGCTACACGGGCCTCTGGTAGCACTCACGACTGGAATGTCACACAGCCATGTTGCAGAACTTCTGTCTATCAGAATTCTTTTATTCCCCGAGCTGCATCTCTGGAACTCACTTCCTCGGAGCTGCTTCCCCCCAAACTTTAACCTACAGCTGTTCAAGTCCAGCATTTACAGATATTTTATGAATGGAGGATGCCTTTAATCTGGTGTATGGATTATTTTTTTTTTTTTTTTAATTATTTGTTTTTTCCTCCCTCAATCCTGGTATTTAAAAAAAAAAAAAAAAAATCATATGCCTTGCGCAGCTGCAACACTCAAGCCTCTGTTTCTCATGAAGGCCTTCATAGCATCAGCTACCTTCCTTCCTTGTGTCTTTCTACTTTCCACTTCTTTTTCACATTTTCCTCTTTTCTGTCACTGTACCCAGGTATTTGAACTCTCTTACCAATTCCAGTCTCTCTCCATGCACAATAACATCACACTGAGAGTCACCTTCTCACTCAGTAACCATTACTTTACCCTTTTCTACATTTACTCTCAAGGTACAACACTCACAGTCATCTACAAAACTCTGCACTAGTCAAGCAGGTATCTGCAAGTAGCACTGCATCATCAGCATACATCAAATTTGAGATATTCCATCCATCACCATTCACTAACAATGCCATCCCACTCTCCATTACTCATGTTGTTACATCTATCATCACCCAATCTTTATACTGTATATATATTGAATAACCATGGGGACATCACGCAACCTTGTCACACGCCTACATTGATCGTGAATCATTCACTTTGATGCCCATATACCCTTACAAATGATTCACTGTCATCATAAAAACTCCACGGCACCTAGCAGCTTACCATCTACATTGTACATGCACAAAACCTTCCACTGTCTACTTTGTCGTGTGCTTTTTCCAGATCCACAAATGCCATAAACACATTATAGTCCTTCTCACAAGCCTTCTCCACTATCTGTCTCACTGCAGATATTTGATCCACACATCCTTTGCCACTCCTAAAGCCACCCTGATCATCACTCATTAGGATGTCTGATATCTCTTACTTCCATCCATCCATCATCCAATCCTGTGTTGCCCCATGAGGAGTGTGGGAACCCTTGGCTAGGCAAGTTGGTCTTGATTTAAGATGAGAGTGACCAACCTCACTCATCCCTGAGTGGCATTATGTGAGCAGTAAATGCCAACCATCCCTTGGATATAAACCTACACAGGCGCAATCCAATTGGAGCACCTTAATTACGCACTAAACTACCAGGCACCATAATTTGGTTATATGGTTACCACCCAGCATTGTAAATGGTTTCCTGGTGTACAGGAAACCATTTGGTTTGTCACTCAGTGTAGTGCCACCCATAGGCAGAAGAAAGAGGAAAGAATGAAGGAAAGAAAGACAGAAGAGGGAGTGTAAAGTCGCCCAAAGGCAGAAGAAAGAGAAAAGAATGAAGGAAAGAAGGACAGAAGAGGAAGGATGGAAGAAAGGAAAGGGCAGACACCCAGAGCAGCACTACATCGAGCGAGTGCATTGTGAGTGCCCCCACCTACTACATATGTCTTACTTTGTTCATAACATTTCTTCCATATACCTTCCCTACAACACTCAATAGACTTATGCCACGATAACATTATCATAATTTTCACCCAGATCCTGTATTTCACTGATGCATGGGGTGAGCATCATCATCGTAATCATGTTTGCTCCTGATACATAGAATAACATCACCCTCATCATCATCAACAGTATCATTATCATCCTAATCTTATTTTCCATTGATATATGGGGGTCTTCATTATTGTCTTCATCATCATCATAATCATCCCCCTCCCCTATTTCCCACTGATGCAGTGTACAGGATGAATTACTTGGCATTTACTTCTTGGTATCATCTCAGAATTAGCATTTGGTTTGCTGATCAAAGCAGTTTTCTGCATGATCTAAGTAATCCTGAAATACAGTAACTGCATGAGGATAGCAAAATCTTCATTATCATCACCAGTTTCCTACTTCCCACTGACACTCGGAGTGGGTAAAGTCACATACAATAATTACTTTCAGGTATCACCTAGGAACCCTGGCATTTGGGTCATTGATCATAGCAATAGTTCGCATGATCCGTGTGATCCTGGAGTACATTGATCAAAAGGTGAAGGAGAAGACGGACAGCAAAATAATCCGCTGTCTCCTGTGTTGCTGCCGTTGTTGTCTGTGGTGCCTCGAGAAGTTCCTCAAGTTTATCAACAGGTAACTTAACTTTTTCTTAATCACACCATTCCAAATACAGTATACTTATTGTGGCTCAAAGCTCATCTGAAGCATGAGGACCACGGGCTGAAGTTCCTCTCATCCCAGTCTATCATTCTGGGGATGGGGAGGAAGTTAAGGGACGTATGACTGGACAGCTCCACCCAGTTATATTGGTGCTGTTGGAAGAAGGCATCCCTCTACAGTGCCTCCTAGTATAGTTAGTCGTTGTATGTCAGGAATGTGTTCCAGATTATCATATTTATTCCATACAACTATTACTGTAAATTGAGGAAATCTGGCAAATTTGTTTTAATAAGAAAATACTCTGTAAACTACTGTGGACATTGATAGCTAGCAAAACTGAATGTGAAAAGACATACAGCAAAGACTTTCCATATTGTACTTTCTTCCACCTAGCCCTCAGGTGATTTTATTTCGTCAAGCCATGAAAGCCTAAGAGCGTTAAAGCTGTCAGCATTGCTTCGTTTTCTCCAGGGATGTATTTTTTTGCTCTATCACATGAATTTTACTCAGTTTAGGATATACATCATTTCCTCAGCAGACCCTGTCAAAAGGAAACGCTTCAAGAGTTGACTTAAGGCTCAGATGAGAGTAGCAGAACCCTTGTTCCCCAATGTTAGGCACAAGAAAAACCTGGAAATAAAAAACAGGTAGTACCAGAAAATGAAAATATTGTACAAAAGAAAGCAACTCCCTTAATGGGAGACTAAGATGGAATGGCCCACAGGAGCAGTGTCTGTGAACATGGGCACATTGTCCCTCCCCCCCAAAACACACACACACACACACACACACACACACACACACACACCTTGGATGAGTAGACAATATGAAGTATCAGGGGTGGTCCTAATGTACAGTACCTCAAAACAGGCAAGATATCTCACCCAAAAAGATTCCATGAAGCCAAAATTAACAAGGAGAGAAATAACACTGACAGGAGCACTCAGGCTGAGTGAATACACAAACAAGCAATTAAACAGCTGAATGCAGCAGTGATATGCTGCCATGCTTTGACACACACATCATCCTGGATGAGGCTTATGCATCAGTTCATAACTAGCTCATGAATTTTCATTGAAGATTTCCTTTTCTACTGAGTGAATTAAAAGTACAGGAAGCCTGTCTCAGCCCTGACACAGGTTATATAGCATTGTGGCACTATACCTAAGAGGATAACAATCAGTTTCAACTTAACATACACAAGAAGATTAAGCTATTACAGCATGAAAAATAATCTGCCAAGAAAAAGGTAGTACACAGCATCCTAGATGATGAAAATATGACTAAATGCATCTTTTGTTTGTGATGTGTTTTGTTTATTGGAGGAGGCAGGTGATAACTGCACCCCAGTCTGGCAATATGAAATTGTGCCTCCAATAGGAGAAATTGCTGTGGGACGTACTGCTGAAAGTGGTTCTTGTAGGATGCTGTTTGGCTTAACTCCTTCAATCTGATGATGTATTTTCATTTATTCATGCTCTACGGACTACAGTATTTTAAACAGCCTTGGAGAGACATTTTGAACTGGAGATTTCAGATATAGCCTTGGCTTACCCTGTCATTGCAAAAGGTCTCCGAAAACCCCCCAAAATCATCTGGAGATAGAAAGAAAAAACTAAAAAGTACATCACTAAATTGAAAGAGTTATGGGTGTGGATGAAATGCACAACAGTAAGTCCTCATTATGTCATTTTTTTTTTTTTTTAATTTTGCTACAGTATTTAAGCTCCTTTGCTACCAGTGAAGTTGATCTGCCAATTATTCCCAGTTTACAGTGCCAGTTGTATGAAAACTTTGTGATATTTTTAAGTACATTCCATTTAACAAGGATTGCCTGTACAGTATCAGATAATTACTGGAGTACCTGTAGCATATTTCTTTCCCACCCTATGTATTAGTGGGATTGAGGAATAAGATGATAATGATCTTAATGATGATTCTATCTTTCAGGAATGCTTATGTTTACTGTGCCATATATGGTAAGAATTTCTGCGTGTCTGCCAAGAATGCCTTCTCTCTTATCATGAGGAACATCGTTCGGGTGGTGGTCTTAGATAAGGTATGAAATCAGATAAACAACCTTTCTTTATACACTTGCACCCCTATTTACAATCTTACTTTATTTCAAGAGTTGGTTTGTAATTCTAAAAGTTTTTAAGATGAAATTCACTAATACCCGACTTCAGATATGGACAAATTGTTGGTGAACATTGGCAGAAACTGAAATACCTAAGTAAATGTAATCATTAACCCCACTGTCATTAAGTATTAGCAAGTATTATATATAGTATCTGTAGAGTGTAATTGAAAAAAAAACTATATGCACATGCTTTTCACAAAAGTTCATTTGTAGGGGAGTAACTGTACAGTATGTTTTATGTTGCAGTATTTCTCTGTGCCTGATACAGTACAGCATACAAGTTGTGAGTTAACCAAGAAAATTCTAGATTAACCCTTTTAGTCCATAGACATACATTTCATTTTCTTCTTGTTAATCCTGATTGATTTCTTTTAACTTAAAGATACCCCTCCCATATAGAAGGGGTCAATGAAGGGTGTCGCTAACCTTTCCAGTTCAAGTCTATCCTATCCTGAACAGAATTGTCTGGAGTTAGCAAAAATGAACTCATTATGAACTGGTTAAAACGTGGTTACAGTACTATGGTAGTTGTGGCTCCAGGTGTTGGATTTGATCATAAAAGCTATATGTCTCTTTGGTTTTATGTGAGTGCATTCAAGTACAGTACATCCCCCTAGTACACTAATTCCTAGTACTTGAAATGCCTAGTGTGCGAGGACCTGTTTTTTAATATTTATTATTATTTCTTACATGTTACTAACCAGAATATGCGGAGGTGGAGGGGGAAGCGGCTGGTGAGTCAGGTGGGGCAGTGGAGGTGGAGGGTATGACGGCAGGCGAGTCAGGGGAGGTGGTGAGGGGAGGATCCTCCATCTCCTCCTCACTACTTCGTACATTTTTGGCAATTTCCTTCACCTCTTTTTGTTTGTCTGTTTCATTCCTCATCTTGTTATGGAAATTATGTCCATAACAAGATGAGGAATGAAACAGACAAACAAGAAGAGGTGAAGGAAATTGCCAAAACTGTGGGCAGCAGCAAGGAGATGGAGGATCCTCCCCTCACCACCTCCCCTTACTCGCCCGCCGCCGTCCCCTCCACCTCCACTCCCCCACCTGACTCACCAGCCACTTCCCCCTCCACCTCCACGTCTAATTGGTGCCAGAAAATGGCACCAATTAGATGTTATTGGTGAGATCCTACTGTACTGTACTTGTATATGTCTTAGATATTTTCCCTCAAACGGGTCAAAAAGGTCACTGATAGAGGGGGGAGCTGACCATATGTTATTTTTCCCATGAGTTTATGTATTCCTAGTACGCGAGCACCTATGCCGCCCATAATTGGGTAGAGTGATGAGTAAGGATGGAAGTTTTAAGGATGAAGTACTTGAAAGTGTTCAGCAGGGAAAGAAGGTTGTTGGTTCACTGAAAGTGGTGATGAGAAATAGGGAGGTGAGTATGGAAGTTAAGAAGTCACTTCATGATAGTATTGTGATCCCTACCCTAAAATATGGAAGCGAGGCGTGGAGCATGCTAGCGGGGAACAAGTCAAGAGCGAGAGCAGTGGAAATGAGTTACCTGAAAGGGGCATGTGGAGTGACATGGAGGGACAGGTTGACAAATGAAGAAGTGAAAGAACATTGTGGGGTGGATGTGGATGTGATTGAAAATATTAGGAGAAATACACTGAGGTCATGTGTACATGTGGAGGGAATAGGGAATGAAAGATTGACTAGGAGGGTGTATATAGGTGAAGTGGAGGGGGGGAGAGGATGGGGTGGAGGGATGTAGTTGAGAGGTATATGAAGGAGGGGGAAGTGAGTTGAGGGGAGGGCAGTCACTGTTCCTCTGAACTGTCTGCTTGCATCCCTCCACCTCTACGACGGGCACGTAGTACCCGTCTAGCAACAAACTCTCATCCCTTTTCTGTCCAACTCTCTAATGCAAGAGTTAACCGTTACTCCCAGTCCTTCATTTATGCAACTGGTCAACTCTGGAACTGTCTTCCTCTGTCTGTATTTCCTACTTCCTATGATCTCCAGTCTTTCAAACGCAGTGTGTCCTGGCATCTCGAATTGAACGGATCTTGAATTTGGCTCTCTTTTGTATTGTTTTTGCTTTTTCTTGGAAGGAACAGTATGCAGGCCAGTGGCCTTTGGTTCTTTCTTCCTTGCATAAAAAAAAAAAAAAATGGTGAGTGACATAGCGACTTGGAGACGTTTTGTCTGTAGCCATCCTTTGCGGGATTAGGGCATCGGGCTATAGATAAGATAGATGCTGTATGGTAGTGAGACCTGGGCAGTAAAGGAAGAGGATATTCGCAGGCTTAAACGTATAGAAATGACAATGATTAGGTGGATGTGCAGTGCGTCCCTGCGTGCAAGGCCTGGGGGGGGGCTGGGTTTACGATGGAAGAGTTGAGAGGTAGGATGGGACTGGAGTGTATTGGTGTTGTGATGAGGAGAGGTAGGCTGAGGTGGTATGGACATGTGGAGAGGATGGGAGATGATAATTGGGTGCAGAAGATGAGAAGTGTTAATATAGGGGGAGGGGTAGACCAAGAAAGACATGGGACAAGGTCATTAAGTGTGACCTTAGGGTTAAGGGATCAAAGCAGCATGGAGATCCACCATTAAGTGACCAAGGCCGATGCATGCAAACATGTTGGAGCCTTCAAAAATGAAACGAAACGATCCCCAGATGGTGGTATTCTTCAACTTATGAGAGTTCTGAACTAAAGGGGTTAGATGCAGCCTTCATTAACCCATACCGCACTGGGGGGGGGAAAAATGAAACCCGTGTATGCCAGCTGATTTTGGATTTTTGTTTTTTTGTTTTTGCTAAATGGGCTTATTACATCAATATAAGATCCCTGGCACTAATAAAAGTAATCACTAAAGCCAGAAAGATGGTTGAATCAAGTCAGGTTGGTGCCACCCATCCTGTAAAATCTTCGAGGTTACTGGGAGAGCAGAGTGGCTGTGAGCTTGTGAATCAATTTTTTTTTTTTTCAGGCTAACTGGGCTTAACTCATCAATATAAGATTCCTGATACTAATAAAAGTAATCACTAAAACCAGAAAGTTGGTTGAATCGAGTCAGGTTGGTGCCACTCTTCCCCTGAAATTTTCAAGGTTACTGAAAGAGTAGAGCATCTGTGAGCTTGTGAACCGATTTTGGATTTTTTTTTTTTTTTTGTGGGTAAAGGGGCTTAATACATGAATATAAGATCCCTGACACTAATAAAAGTAATCACCAAAACCAGAAAGTTGGTTGAATCAAGTCAGGTTGGTCCCACTTGACCTCTGAAATCTTCAAGGTTACTGAGAAAGCAGAGCGGCTGTGAGCCTGTGAAGACTATCATTTGCCTTCTGTGCTCCTAAATCAGTGTTGTAAGCGTATCGGAGAAATGTCTGAAGTTAGTGAGATACATTATTACCTTCCACTGTACTTCAGTTGCTTGCAGTGACTTCTCAGTGCTGCAGGACTTAGATATACGTCACTGGTGTTTCTGAAGGGGATGTAGATCTACGTTGCTAGCGTAGTACAAGTTAATCCCATCACTGCAAGAAGTCTTTCCAAAACCGATGAAAATAACCTGGAGTAAGCAGGAATTAACCAAGTTACTGGTAATATATCTCTAGCTGAAAGGATGAACAAGGCTAAATTGTTAACTCTTTGCTTCTGATGACTTTTTATTTGTATTTTTCCAGTTACAGTATTCCTATTTTGTTAACTTCTGAGAAATCATTTGTAGTGACAGTAAGAATATTCTTCACAATTTGACTTCTTTTGGTATGCTGAATTAAATAGTATGAAAGTACAGTAGGAAGAATATAATAAAAAGTATGTTACTGGACTCAAGGGGCTAATACAGCATGACTGGTTTCTTAGGGGATGATTATGCCTCTCATCATAACCCTTTCAGTCAAATGGTATATTTCCTACCTTATTCTTACTGTTACCAGATTAATAACTTAGGCAAGCCATTAGTAGTGAAGGGGTAATGAAAACATCATCTAACCTCTCTAGTTTTAAACATCATTCCTAAGCAGAATATAGTAGGAATAAACAAATCACTGCATTGTAGGGGTTAATAACATCTCTCCCCTTCCACCCCCTTGTAGGTGACAGACTTCCTGCTCTTCATTGGTAAGATGGTTGTGGTGGGAGCAGTGGGCATAACTTCATTCTACATATTCAGTGGAGAAATAAAACCAGTGCAGGGGTACTTACCAGAGATGAATTACTACCTGACTCCTGTTATCATCATCTCCATTGGCACCTTCTTCATTGCCAGCGCCTTCTTTGATGTTTATGCCATGGCCGTGGACACACTCTTCCTCTGTTTCCTTGAGGACTGTGAACGCAATGATGGGTCAAGTGAGAAGCCATACTACATGAGCAAAGATCTTATGAAGATACTAGAAAAGAAGAACAAATTCAAGGAAGAGTGAGATCTGTAGGTAAGGAGTAGTTTTGTACTATCTAAATCAGAGTTTGCCAACACTTCCTTGCCAGCTGTGGTGATGGAAGGCATTACAGAAAATTTTTTTTGTGATACAGTTCCAGTATGAAATGCACAAAAAGCATAAGAAACTAGGATACTCTCTGATGTGTGTGGAGGTATGAGAGACACGGAAGGCAGGACGTAATGCTGGCTGGGTATTGTTGGTGAACTTTTATTTATGATGGTACTGTATGTGATTAGTTGTTTTATGCTCATTTTTCAATGTTCAGATTGACTCATTTATTTCCTGGTTGAGGATCTGATGAATGAGGACATAGAGGAGCACAGTGAAATAAATGCTTAAGTTATATTGTTAATTTTCCATTAGATTTTTTATACTGTACTTACAAAGTAGGAATAGAGCTGAGAAGTTTAATGATTTGAGTGATGTATGAATGAATGTGTGGCCATTTTCACTTGGCTCTCTCTTTCTCTCTCTCTTTTTTTTTTTTCTTAATAATCTTTCCTAGCTCATAATTTCCTCTTTTTGTTTCTTGGTTCTGCCCACCCTGTTTTCATTTCGTTTTATTTCGTTTTTGAAGGCTCCAACATGCTTGCATGCATCGGCCTTGGTCACCTAAGGGCGGCTCTCCATGCTGCTCGATCTTTGGCAGCCTCCCCGTTCAGTCCCTTAACCCTTAGGTCACACTTAATGACCTCGTCCCATGTCTTTTTTGATCTACCCCTCCCAACCTCTCCCCCAATATTAACACTTCTCACCCTCTGCACCCAGTTATCATCCCCCAACCTCTCCACATGTCCAAACCACCTCAGCCTACCTCTCCTCATCACAACACCAATACACTCCAGTCCCATCCTACCTCTCAACTCTTCCATCGTAAGAAAATTAGGAATATTTAGTATAATGAAGATGAACATAAAACTTAGATTAAGGTTGATTACAAATTTGGAAGTGTGTAAAAGGACTAAGTACTTGTGTCATACAAGAACATTATTACAATGAAGAAAGAGGAATCAAGAAAACTAATTACTGTATGCATTGTTTATAATGGTAAGGAGGATCCTTTGCTTTTATTCAGAGTAATGTATATCTTTGGGAGAAAAAAACAGTTCCAGAAAACTTGGATTACATGAAAAGAGTAGATTTCACCTGGGAAAGAGTTCTAGAAGACTCATGTTACATGAAAAAAGTGTATTTCACCTATGATAAGAACACATTTCATGAATAGTTCCAAGAAGGATGCATTGTATAATATTGTCATTTATGTAACATTATTGTGGTGAGGAAAATATATGATTAATTATCCTGTATTGATGCTGTCTAATGCTTTGAGGCACCCATAACTTAGTCAGCTGAATAAAATTGCCTTGCATTACTTGGTTTACAATTGTAGAGCTCCCCCAGCCAGGAGAAGATTAATGATGACAGTTTTAACAATCTCAGGCTCCTTGAGTCCCTCTCAGCTGAATAGAATCATTTGGCATTAGGTGGAATACTGGAGTTGTTGACCCACAAGAATTTAATCTGGTTATTGTAAGGATTGAAGAACTGTTAAGTCTGCCATTGATAATATTCCCCATGTATAATTTGTGCTGTAGTTACATATACTTAACCTTTTGGCTGCATGGATTTCTCTCAGCTGATCATAATTGTCTAGGGTTATCTAATTCCTAGGTGCATCAGTAGTAGAGAAAGGGTTATTCACAATATATAATTTTTGTAGCCTCTGACCACTGTGATTTCTCTCAGTGAGGCAAAATCTACTTCTGGTAGCCTGAGTAAAACCCCTAGTGGCGCTAACTACAGCAAAGTAGTCAGTCAAGCTCATGGAATGATGTGGGAATAAAAAAGTGTGCCATTGATAATACTGCATTCCTCATACAGTAAAAGTCCTTTAATCCAAACACTGATAATCCGAAAATCCCAATAATCCTAATTTTTGAAGAAGGCTGACAAAAACTGTCTATCTGTCTATTGCCAGACGCCATAATCCTGTAAGAGTTGGCCATTTGACTTTGAGTTATTTGTTTTACGGGGAGGGGCACTAACCCTCCACCAACCCACTTGTTGACACATAGGGAGCACGTATGGTTTGGTTATATGGTTACCACCCAGCGTTGTAAATGGTTTCTTGGCTTACAGGAAACCATTTGGCTTGTCACTCAATGTAAAGCCACCTGTAAAGGAAAGAAAAGCAATAAGAAGTGACAGAAAAGATGAGAGAAATAGGAAGAGAGGAGGGCAGGCACAGAAAAAGAATGATAAAGACTAAGGAAGAAGTAGGCACTACTACATCAAGTGAGTGGATGATGGTCACCACCACCTACAAAAACTCCAAAAGTAAAAAAAAATCAGGATTAAAAAGTTCATTGGGAGTCAAATGCGCTGAACTTACAAGCGGTATGGTCATGGATCAGGTAATGCATGGATCGGCGATTCCTTGCAAACAACCGACCACTTTTGGATCTGTACCATAGGTTTAAGGAATTTTCCACAGTATCCACAGTAATACATACTAAGTTTTTGTGCTTTTACAATTCGTGCATATTATTATTAATCCTGGACTTACTCTTTCTAATTGGATTTACCTACCTACAACTGCTGTTTTCAACACTATGCATTACTGGTGAGTTAAACAACCCATAACATCTCTTAATTTACCAATTACAGTTCCTGTCTTCAGTAATACATTACTGTATTAAATAGAAAATTTGGGTAATATGTAAAGTAATATTAATATGTGCCATATTGTATTATGAATGAATGAAAAGTGATCCACTCAGTAATATTTTAGTTCTATCTATCTATCTATTGCCAGATGCCTCACTCCTGCACGGGGTGGCCACAAACAAATCGCCTCCATGTCACTCTGTCCCCCGCCAATTCACCACCCCGCTCTCAACTCACAACCCCCTCTCTCATGTACCTCTCCACTCCATCCCTCCATCTCATCCTCGGACTCCCCCTCCCTCTCGCCCCCTCCACCTCTCTCACATACACTCTTCTCGTGAGTCTTTCACTCCGTCCTCTCCACATGCCCAAACCACCTTAACGTGTTTCTCCTAACGCTTCCTATCACGTCCACAACCACACCACAATGCTCCTTCACTTCCTCATTTGTTAGTCTGTCTCTCCATGTGACTCCACATGCTCAAATAACTCATTTCCATTGCTCTCACTCTTGACGTCTGTCCTTCCAACACGGTCCAAGCTTCACTTCCATATGTTAGAGTTGGTATCACAATACTGTCATGTAACAACTTTTTCACTTCCATGCTCACCTCCCTGTTTCTTATCACTGCTTTCAACGAACCTTCAACCTTCCTTCCCTGCTGCACCCTTTCAAGCACTTCACCCTCCAGACTTCCATCCTTACTCATCACACTACCCAAGTACTTAAATGCACTCACATTCTCCATATCCTCCCCATCCAATCTCACTGTACATTCACTGGCTTCACTTCTCTCGAAGACCATCACTTTACTCTTCCCTACATTCACCTTTAGATTCTGTTTCTTACACACTCTCCCAAACTCATCTACCAAGCCTTGCAGCTCCCCTTCGTCTTCGCTCAACAACACAGTATCATCTGCAAACAACAGTACAGGGAGTTTCCACACACTGCTATCTCTCACTAGGGCTGCTCCAACATCCATTGCCCCACCTTGTATCTCTTTTATAACCCCATCCATGTACAGATTGAACAACCATGGGGACATGACACATCCTTGTTTCAAACCAACCTTCAAATGGAAAGATTCACTCAGTTTGCCATCCACACGCACTGCAGCCTTAGCACCCTCACACATACTCTTCACTGCCTTCAACAACTTCCCATCCACTCCATATATTCTTAATACTTTCCACAATCCTTGTCTATCCACCCTGTTGTATGCTTTCTCCAGATCCATGAAGGCTGCATACAACTTCTTTCCCTTCTCTAGAAACTTTTCCACTAAGTATCTAAGAATGAATATCTGGTCTACACAACCTCTTCCCTTCCTAAAATATCCCTGTTCTTCTCCAACTAATTCCTCTGTTATTTCCCTAACTCTGTCAATAAGTATCCTACCATATACTTTTCCTATTACACTTAAACATGAAATTAAGTGTCCTAGGGGTCCCACCCAAAAATCCGAACAATCTGATAATCCGAATGATTCTCGATCCACTGGCATTCGGATTAATGGATTTTTACTGTATAAATGCTGCACAGAAGTTGCATTGAGCATACTTAAAAGTCAAGCAGAACATAAAGGCAACATAATTATGGTACAGGATATAGCTACAGTATCTGAAAGCAGTGATAAGAAATAGGGAAGTGAGCATGGAAGTGAAAAAGTTGCTACATGACACTATTGTGATACCAACTCTAACATATGGAAGTGAGGCTTGGACCCTGTTGGAGGGACAGAAGTCAAGAGTGAGAGCAGTGGAAATGAGTTATTTGAGAGGAGCATGTGGAGTCACATGGAGAGACACACTGACAAATGAGGAAGTGCACGAGCATAGTGGTGTGGATATGGATGTGACAGGAAGTATTGGGAGAAATACACTGAGGTGGTTTGGCCGTGTGGAGAGGATGGAGAGTGAGAGACTAACGAGGAGAGGTTATGTGAGTAGGGTTGAGGAGGGGAGAGGGAGGGGGAGGCCAAGGATGAGATGGAGGGATGGAGTGGAGTGGTAAATGAGAGAGGGGTGTGTGAATTGGGAGCAGGGTAGCGAAATGGCGGGTGACAGGGCGACATGGAGGCGATTTGTTTGTGGCCACCCCGTGCGGGATTGAGGCGTCTGTCAATAGATAGATAGATCTGAATAGGACTGAAAAGTTATAAAACTAGATATATTTTTGTGTGGTGCTGTTATCAAGGGCCTTAAATGCTTCACTAGATTTTTTTTTTCTGCTACCAGAGAATTTTATTCAGCTCAGGAGAACTCCTGGTAATGATATATAGCCCATCCAAATAGAATAATCTATCTTAATTTTAGAAAAGGCACCTGGAGTAAAATATAAAGTGCATCATCAGACTGAAGGGATGAAATATTCTAGGACTCTAGTAGTCCTGCCTCATGCACCTACTGAACATCTCATCATTTGACACTGTAAATGAAACTGACTTTTATTTTTCTACTATTAATTTACATAAGCTTCAATGACTCACTCTGCGCTAATTCCAGTATATAGTAGTACTGTGGAGAGGATGGAGAGTGAAAGATTGACGAGGAGAGTGTATGTGAGTGAGGTGGAGGGGGCGAGAGGGAGGGGGAGGCCGAGGATGAGATGGAGGGATGGAGTGGAGAGGTATATGAGAGAGGGGGGTGTGAGTTGGGAGCGTGGCAGTGAAATGGCAGGGGACAGAGTGACATGGAGGCGATTTGTTTGTGGCCACCCCATTCGGGATTGAGGCGTCTGGCAATAGATAGACAGATAGTAGTACTGTAGTCTGGTTTTAACTTAAGTAAAATACAATACCACATTTGACGTGAAAGAGTTAACGGACACAGTGTCAACACTTCCATGCTCTTATGTCTCATCTTGACCTGAATAAAGTCATTTTGTTTTATCCCAAATATAATACTGGAGCTGATGCAACCATGAGAGGATTTATGAATGTTTACATTTACATTTAGTGACCACTGACTATCATAACATGGATGTCCTTTCACCCAGTGGCAATTTTCCATATGTCGTGATCTTGGGAAATTTCCCAGCTCATTCCTAACAGGTAGCATAAAGGAATAAATTTAATTCTCTTAAGTGGGACAGTTCTAGTATATTACTCCAGTTAATGGCTAATTACTATATTTAGGTGAGAGTGGGTAACAGAAGCCTGGTTAACTGATGACATTGAGGCCAGAGGATCATGTACAGGAGTAAGGACATCAGAGGAAAACTGAAAGAATATATGATTTGTAAATTACTCAAGTATTTGGAATGGAAGAATAATACTTTTATATTGAAACTGTGCTCATTGTGACACATGTAAGCATAATTCTCCTATCAAAAAAAAAATCATGGCTTTGCTGATGGAGGTCTCAGGGTTGAGAAAAGCATGTGCTAACCTGCCTCAATTTAGTGTAAGAGGTAGTCAGAGGTTTTTCTGTAATCCATGTTCTACCAGCGACACAAGGTGATTTATAGCTTAAACGATTTGGACTTTGGTAGCCTAGCCTTGGACCGTTCTACACCACTAGCCCTTTAAGGCCCCTGTCTGGGTAATAAATGGCTGTTGTTTTGTTCTGGCTGTGGTTATTTATTTAATCCATGGCAGCATGAACTCAAGACACTGTATATTTTCTGATCAGAATATGTTTTGCTCTGGCACATACATATTGTCAGTTGTTGTCCTGTGCTGTCTGGTCAGAATTACTTCAGTTATTTGTATATTCTTAGTGTTAGCTACAGTATTGTAGTCAAGATGTTATTTATTACCTGATCAGAGATACTGATTTCTTGAAACATGAAATGTTTAAGATAATCATCCATGTCCTTTATGCACACTCAAGCTACATCGTTCGTTTCGTTTTCGTCGTCGTTTTCGTTTTTGAAGGCTGCAACATGCTTGCATGCGTCGGCCTTTTTGGATTGGAGCGTGTAGCATTTTATGACCGGATGCCCTTCCTGATGTCTACCAATGACCCTTGGGTGGATTCGATCCTCCGACCCTACGGCCAGAGCGGAGCGCTCTAACCCACTGAGCCACGGCTGCTACCCTCAAAGTTGTTATTTTCAGCTATTGTTAATATGAAGAGTATTAGCATGATAATTTGGAATTTTAGATCTACATTGACAGACCAGTACAGTATGTCCTTGTTATGTCATTCTTTTCATTTTTTTCCCCCTGCATTGACCCCTTTAACATTATGACATATTTTTCACTTCATTATTGCTACTTTGACAATGTTATTCAGCTTAGGGAAGGCTTTACAAGCAGGAGGAATTAGGTTTAACCTTCATTTACCCTTTCACATTGTGTTAGAAGCAGCAAGAGAAAAATACATCGCTGGATTCAAGGGGTAAAGTCCTTATGGGGGGACAAAAAAATCTAAAGCCTTTTAGCTGTTTTGATTTGGCAGTTTCTCCCAGTTTACTGTACTAGTTAAGTGTATTAAAAAGTTGATAATTTGGGTCACTTACTTCACCTACAATAAGGACTGTTTGTATCAGTCTTTTTTCACTGTCCAGCTTTGCAATGTCTTAACATAAATAGCATGTGAAAATTGAAATTCATGCCTCTTCCATGGTACTATGGTATACTGGCATGTCTCATTGATACATTGATCTAATTTTCAACATCACAACCATTAAGACCAGGAAAGGTGATCATAGTTGAACTTGTCGTGGAGATACTGTAGTGTAATGATTTGTAATGATTTGAGGCCAGGTGAAGCATAACCTGTATATTCCAGCATGAATGCTAAGTCAACATAATGTGCCTGCTAAACCAAATCTGATTAATGTAATCGCTAATTCAT
>JAGKTI010001012.1:54780-70069 GCA_018397915.1 Birgus latro | reverse complement strand
TTACGAGCCTTCAACATAATTGCATTACAAGTACTGTATTGTAAAATACTTAAGATAATTGTATTCATTGCGTGTTACAATTTATTCGATTCTTTGGATATATCCTTCGTTCACTCCTAGGTTGTGATTTTTAACTCTAACCTGGTCACATTATTATTATTATTATTATTATTATTATTATTATTATTATTATTTGTATTTTTTGGAAGGAGTTTATTGAATGTATATAAAAATTCTCAAGTTTGGAAGTCAGATAAAAATAGAATTGTCTGGATTTTGTTCATTGGCTTTTGGTGTGGTAGTGGAGTTTTATATTTATGGAGTGGAGGTATATGGGAGAGGGGTGTGTGGGCTGGGAGCTGGGCAGTGAAATGGTGGGGGACAGGGTGACAGGGAGGCAATTTGTGGCCATCCTTTACGGGATAAAGGTGTCTGGCAATAGATAGATAGATGGGATGGTTGCTTTGGATGATTTTTGCTGTGGTGACTTACAAGGGTTTGTTTCTTATTTTGGGTGTGATGCAGTGAAGAGTGTGTGGTGTCCAAAGTGACATGGGGGTGATTTAGTAACCACCCCTTCCGAAGTTAGAGTCCAGCTCTTTATTGCTACCACCATCTCTGCCACAACTAACACTGCTGGTTGAAGTTCAGTATAATTGTTTGGTGGGGTTCTTGGCTGGACAGTTGATAATACATAGGTTAGTATCATACCCAATAGCTCCTTAAGTTTTTCATCATTAAAGGTATTATTATTATTATTTACTTTCTAATTCCATGTCTTTATTCTGTTGGGAGATATTTGGTCAAGTTTTATTCCAAACCCTCTTGAGTAATTGTCTTGGATAGTGGGTTTATAATCCAGTAGACTCCAAGCCCCTTTTCAGCTAGTTGATGGCCAGAAATAGGGTAAATGTGGCTAGTAACCAAGGAGACATTCCTATTTCATAACTGAGACTCATCTGATTTCTTTGCAACCATGACTATAGTAGTAACAGTTCACCAGATTTCAAGGATTGTGTTGCTTTAGTGATGAATGATGTAAAGTGAAAAGGCATCAGTTTATAAAAGCCTCTGCTTCACACCAAGCAGTTATAGTCAGTTCTTTTTAATTTGGCATAAAATGCCCTCTGTCTTGGATATGGAGTTATGACCGTAGAACAGCAGTAGAATTTGATGTTACTCTTTTCACTTGGTCTAAAGTGGCCTTGTGCAGTTTAACAAATTTACACAGGAATTACATGCTGTACTGTCCACTGTAATTTGGCCAGTAATGTTGTTGTGTCAGTATTGAAGAGTTGTAAACATATAGTAATATTGGAATATAATTATACTCTGGTCACCTTATTATGGCCTAAAAGTGACAGCTCTCCACATTGAGTACTTGCATGTAATAGTTAATAGTTAACTGTAGACCAAGATGATTTACTCTTCACTTGGCCCGAAATTGCCTCAGGTGAATGCAGAGTAAATAATAGATGACTGCAATACTGTGATGATGCTTGTTGTGATGTATTATGGGATAGGTGAATAGTTCAGATTTTTCCTGGTATAGTACAAGACATTAACAGAAAATTAGTGCTTTTGAATTTATTCAGAGACTGTAAAGATGTACAGAAGTGTGTTTTAGTATGAAGAGGATCCATCAGGAAAGAAGGAAAATATGACTAAGGGATGGGTTAGAATGTTTGGTTAAATTTGCATAATATAGGTTAGGGTAGATTTAGATAAAATAAATTTGGCAGATAAAATTTAGATGTATAAATCAGTACTAATGTGAATAATTTTTTTGCAAAAATTGGTGTTCCAAGATGGTGTCTGTCTTCCGTCTTTGGCATTGTTGGGATTGTAACGGAGACAGCTTTTAAAATGCAATTCGCCATTTACAAAACTAGAAAGCACACAGAGTGCATACCTCTGCCAATGCCATTGCCATTAAAGAGGATCAGGATACGTGGAGACAGGATCCGGATTTGCCCCCCAGATTTAATCACTTCCTTGCCCCATGGCCCATCCTTCCACAAAATTTCATTAAAATTAATTTCTGAACTTTTGGAAGATATTGTCTGGACAAACAGACAAACGTAGGTAAATGTATAACCTCCTTCAACTTCGTTGGCAAAGGTAATTGATTAAAAAAAAAAAAATATGAAGCTGCACTCCGAGAAGGGTAAGTCATATGGAGGGCCTTGGTAAAAAAAATAAAATTAAATTAAATAAACTTCAAAATAAGGTGGTCCAATGCCTCTGAATATTAGCCTACCCTTTTTGTGCCTCTGACCTATGAAATTAGCAGAGACAAATCTGGCATGTTAAGGTGAAAGAAATGTTTGTATCTGCTTTATTTCTGCTTTTGTGCATGTATTTGTACTATAATTTGGATGTCTTTATGGTACTTATGTTTTGTATATTTCTTCATTACAGTGGTGGCCATTGGCTCATGTGGACTTAAATGAAGTATCTGGATCAAGATGGGTTGGAGGATGGACTGCCTGATCTGGTTTAAAGTAAGTGGTGGGAGAGGCCTTGACTTGGAGAGCGGTGGTGGAAGGGGGCCTGGAGACAGACGAAAGTGAAGCAGAAGTATGTTCATGTTATTATTCTAGCCAATTTAAGCATGACAGATCCCTAACCTCTATCAGCTCAATTGATAACAGTGTAGTCTGAAGGGAAAGTTTGAATTGACTAATAACAAAGGAACCCTTCCTGCCTAATAACTAAGGCTAATATAATGTCTTGCAACCATGATTTAGTATAGGAAATGTGGTTTGTTTCAGTTCATTTTGATAACTAGAACTACTCAGGCAGTTTGAGATATTTAAGATTTTTTGGGGGGTTGAACCTTGAAAGTAATCCATTGTTGAGTTGGAGAGTTTTTCCACTTAATTTGGGCCAGATATTCGTCCTCTTGAAGTTCACATAGTGTAATGGAAGAATGATTACACTGTGGATGTAATCATAGTTGGTCATAAAAGTATTGGTGCCTACTACAAGTGAGTCTGCATCACATATGGCTACTGCAAAAACCCCAGATGGTTCTAACGTACATTAATAAACTTTGTTTATGAAGGATGCCTCATACCTGACAGTAGTCATTACTCTTGTGTTCAGTTACATCAGACAATACTTGCCTGGGATTAACATTTAGGATATCCTTGCCTCCTGTTTTAATACTTTATTACTATAACCCTGCCATAGCACTTTGAGTAGCTTTTGAATTTTAGTGTTAATATCTTTACTACAACTGACACTAAAGATAGATGTTAGTGTAAGTCTAAAATAATCAGAATATAAGGTGGATGATTTAGAAAATTTCTTGAAAATGACAGTTGTGAACAGCAATGGAGTACAGCCATTAACTTTTTTTTTTCAGAGTGGTTAAGAATGAAAGGTAACAAGCATTAGGTGTAGCCGCAGGTAAACCCTCTCGTGACCGAAGTGTTGACAAATTCCTACCACCCGTTAGTATTCAACGCAGATAGGGTCCAACCAAAATCCAACAGCTCACTATCAAATGATGCTGGTTGCAGCCAGTGAAAATTATAATTATGTAAAAGCATATATGTTCATATCCAAGCTTGTGCATTCCTCCACCTGGAGCTGTAAGAATGCCCCGCAAGTGGGATAATACCGTAAATATATAGTTAATAAACTTTTGTTGTAGTTGTGAGCAGCATCATCCATTGCCTGAGTTTTTGGTAAACTTTCCTTCATAAAACTGCTCCAAATTGAGCTGTTTTTTCCCCCAATATGTAGGGAAGGAAATAACTTTCTCTCAGCACAGTATTGAAAAAGAAGTATATTTGTTTTAATAAGTGAAGAAAAGATTTATTGAAATAATTTTGCCTCAGCTGCCCTTTTTTACACCGCCAACAACTGGAAGTACAGCTATTAAGGAAAAAGTAATACGGAAGTAGAAGCGGAACTGTACATAGGAGATGGCTGCATAGGGAGGGGAGAAGTTAGCTGTTTGGGGTCATACATGGCAGGGGGTGGGGATGGGGGGTTGGCTGTTTGAGGTCATGCACGGCAATGGGAGAGGGTGTGCTGAGTACTGGGCTGCTGGTAGATGTAAGTTGTCTTGGTCATTGGAGGGTTAATCTGACCACTGAATCTGGTGTTCTGCTGGCTGGAGTTGCCCATCATTCTCCTTATAGAGGTAGCCTAAGCAGGGAGTTGAGGGAATGTTTGTACTATAAAACCAGTCACTCAGTTATATCAGTGCCACCACTTGATTGTGGCCTTCAGCAACACTAGATTATTTACCGTATGGTCCATTTCACTAAGAATGCTTTTGAGTAGAATGGAGGTGTTGAATATATTGGAGAAAATGTGATGGTTTAAATGTAATAGAATTTATAATTAGTTGGTTCACATACTGTTTGCATTAGTGTTAAATTTGAGAAAAGAAATACAGTACACTATGATTAGCTGCAGTGTTTACTATAATTCAGTGATGTAGCTGCATCACTGATAAAAATTTTGTATGTCTTTAGTGAGAATTCTGGTTCTGTAACCTTGTCATTTGTGGCCCCAGGCTTATCTGAATGTGAACCCAGAGGACAGCAGGCAGCAATTTTCCTTTTGTCTGACTGCCTTTAGAGGTATAGGTGTATGCATTCTTCAAGAATTCAGACCATTTTGCCTGGACTGGATGGGTTAGATATAGCCTTGATTTATGCCCTTTGATAAATTAGAGATTTAAAGTTGCTTCAAGTAGTGTGGGGGGGTAGCAAGATTAAATTCAGGCTAGGGGTTATTGTAGTTATTGGGTTAAGAACTAAAACATTTTCAGGAGTGCTGTTGGAGGAAAGCTTAGGCAGCCACCCGTGCTGGGAATAAGGTGGTTATAACCGTCAACCATCACAGCTGCCTGATACATTGGCTGCAGGGGGGAGCACTCTGCTGGATGCCAAAAAATAGTGAGTAGCTGCTAGTCTGTACCAATCACCTTCTTTGTAGAGGCAATTTAGCCCAGATTTCTGTCCCTTTGTAGCTTATTTTGCATAACACTGTGGCAGAATAAGAATTACTGTGGCTCTTTATTGATTTTTTATTAGCATCATATTCTAGTGTTAATTTTTTGTTACAACTCTATTCAAATTGGAGATGATAGTTTAAGACTAGTAAATGAAAGTATGTCTCCAGATATATTAAGACAGCCTTCCATATTGGTGTATCGGTTAGTAAGTAACCCACTGCTCATTTGAATGTGAACCCAGTGGACTGCAGGCTAAATTTTGTTTTGCAGTTCACCGTGCTCATTTGGGGAGTTTGAAGACTATCAGATGCAGAGTCTCTGCTAACCTGCATAAAAGATTGATACAGTAGGTTAACACTAAAATTTCGTTAGTCACAAAGAAGTGCAGTGGTAAGGATGCAGAGCTGTAGCATTGCCTTTTCTGCCTTTGAAATGTGGTTTAAGCTGCAGAAGGATGAATCGGGTCCATTAGTGGATAATAAAGCAGTAGTTGTGACAAAACACTTATACTAAAATATTATGCCAGTCAGGAAGATATGAGCTACAGTGGGTATAGTGGAGCTTAGTCTGCAGTTTAATGGAATTTTTCTGCTGTGTTGTCATACTCTTCTCTTAAAATTGACATAAATCTTGAATGGCAAGTCTTTAAACCTCGGATGTGAACCAGGTAGTCTGCAGACTTAAGTTGCTTCCCTCCTGCAATTCACCATCTTCCTCTTAGGGGTGGGGTGGTAGTTGTAGTTACCATTACCTGCCTGTTGAACCCTGCAGTTTTTTTTTTTTTTTTTTTTTTTTTTTTTTTTTTTTTTAAATATACTCTGGGCATAGGCTTTACTGCCTGCCATCAATGCCCAGCAGTCCTCCTACATACCATACACCTTTTGTATTAGGGTGAGCATGGGAAATCTGTCTACTTTTTAAGTAGGATGAATAAAAAAACATTTCCTTCTAGTTGTGAACCTTATTTTTTTTATGGGTTCTACTTTTTCATATGTAAATATTACATTACTTTTTCTAGGATTGTCTCTTTTGATTTCAACATAGTTAAGCACAAAAGGGAGTATGGTAGATTATATTTAGGGGGTCTTAGACTTATTGTTTTTGCCCTGTTAAAAAAAAATGTTTTAGAGTAACTGTTGTGGATGTCATTGAAAGTGTTAAGGAATAATTTTGAGATGGTTTTGCCATGTGGATGCAGAGTCTAGAAGAATGTGAGTGAGGTGGAGGCAGTGAGGAGTAGGGGGAGATCAAGATGAAATATATGGATAGGGATGGAGAAATACAGGTATAACACCATCAATTTTCCAGTATCAGATGGTCCAGCACCTCTTTTAATAGGAACAAAATTATGAGAAGGCACTTGGAATTCCTGCACCAGCCAGATTAGTCTACCAGGTGCCCACAGCTAGTGTTGGGTGATCACTTGGATTGCTTATATTGCATGTCTTGGTGGTGATCCCTGTATCTTTGTCTGATTCTTCTCATTTTACTTATATTACATTTAACCCTGGCTGTGGCTTCTTAGAAAGATACAAGTTTCAGTGATGCTGTCAGGTGTAACTGCCATTCTGTTTCATTACTCAAACCTCCTTCAGAGTGATTAATTTGNGACTTGAGTGTATCAGTGTTGTAATGAGAAGGGTAAATTGAGATGGTTTGGGCATATGGAGAGGATGGAGGAGGACAACTTGGTGTGGAGGATGAGACGGTTGTTGAGGGTAGACTTGCGAGAGGCAGACCCAACCTGGGATGAAGTCAGAGTATGACCTTGGGGATAAAGAATTGAACTTGGAAGCTGGTTGCCAGAGATCGAGTAGCATGGAGAGTTGCCATTAGGCAACCAAGGCCGACTTATGCAGAGTGGAACTTTATAAATGAAAAACTAAGTAATCAAGGAGACTTTAAACCTCATAACTAAGAATCCTTTAACTGCCCCCCCCCCCCTTTTTTTTTTTTTTTTTTAAGGCTGTACCTGTAAAGCTTAAGTATAAATTTAGGCATCCCTGTGACTAAATGAGGACATCTGTATATGCACTGTCTGTGTTTGTGGGTGTGGGAGCATTTCTTGGCCATTCAGTCAGTCAGTCAGCCCCTTTGATATTTCGGCAGTTGTTCGCTTTTAGATTGAGTATACTGTATTGTGGCCCTTATGATCCCACAGCCATTACTTATATATTTATATGTGCTGACTAAAACATATTTTCTTTATTCCAATAAATGATTCTTTAATATAACTGTTTTAATATTCTGTTTAGTGGAGTACACTATTTTGCCTTTAAGACTTTTGCAATTTGAAAAACAGCTTGATTTTGACAAGGCATTCGTAGAATATCTGATATTTTGGAGGTAGAAAAGTTAATTGTGCTTTTTAAAATCTAACAGCAGTTGTTTTGCCAGTGAGTGAAGTGTTGTTGCAACTCTTAATGAAAATACCAAACACACAACCAAAGAGCTGCAGCTTAAAAAAAAAAAAAGAATAGTGTTCCTGGTGCAGGTTAAAAATATTTGAAACTTATCGATGTTTTGCTTTACTGGCACATAGTGATGCAGAGTGCAAGTTTTTATTCCATCTGACTAAAACTGTTGCATGTTTATCTCATTTCTATTGGTACGTCAATGGTCGCTGCTTCTCTGAAACGTCTGCTTGCATCCCTCACCACTCTGGTGGGTGCGTAGCACCCATCTAGCAGCAAACTCTTGTCCCTTTTCTGTCCGACTTTGATGCAGGAGTTAACCATTATTCCCATTCATTCATGTATGCAGCAGGTCAACTCTGGAACTGCAGTCCTTTTCACTTCCTACTGACTGTGACCCTCCAGTCTTTTAAATGCTGTGTCCAGGCATCTCAAAATTAATGGATCTTGAATTTGGCTCATTAACTTTTTTTGTTGAAGGAACAATCTTTGTGGCTTTCTAGCATTTGGTTCCTTTTTCCTTGCACAAGATATTTTTTATTTAAATCATTGTGGGAACATTGTTGCCTAAAAATTATCTGCTGTAATGTTCATCTGTCATGTTTGACTTAATGAAAGACCAGTTGCCTTGGTATGAAATGGCTGGGTTGGCCAGGAACAGCATACTGATTATATATATACATTTACTAGTTGCCTGCTTGCACCATACATGAGTGATAAACTAAACTTCAGCCCATCTTTTTTAAGATGCATGTCTGTTTATTATATGATCAAGAAATTAATAAGGGATACAAAGTGTGGGAGGCTGTTCATAAGAGCAAAATGCATTTTTTTTTTTTGGGGGGGGGGGACAGTCTTAAAGGCGAGAAAAGTTACGTAAAATATATGAAATGTGGCCTTATCACTGGAGTGATTTTTTTTTTTTTTTAAGGAAGACCTGTTTTTGGTAGATATGCCTGCATTCCATAGCTTAGTCTAGTCAGGAATAAGTCATTCTGTTGTCTTTTCTCCAAAAATTAGAAATGGGAGACCAAGGATATGGAGATACTGGAGTGGAGATGATGGAGAGAGAGAGAGTGAACTAGGAGTGTGTGTGTGTGTGTGAGGTGCAGGGGGAGACAGGATGAGATGGAGGGATATAGTAGTGGTTTTGGAGAAGATGGTTTAAGTACTGCGCGATGGAGAGAGACTAAATGGGAGTGTTTGAGTGAAGTGGTGAGGGAAGAGGCAGGGGGGGACTGAGGGATGGAGTGGAGAGAGATTATATGAGGGAGGGGGGGGTGTAATTTGGGGGAATGGAGAGTAGGAGCCTAAGAAAGTTTGTGATTGGGTGGAGGGTGGGGAACCAAGGATGAGATGGAGGGATGTAGTGGGGAGGTATACAAGAAAGGGGGGATGTTAGTTGGAGGAATGGGGAGCAAAATAGCAAGGGACAGTGAGGTAATTTGTTCCCCTACAGGATTAGTGACTGGCTATAGGTAGAGATAGGTAGCTTCTCCATACCTTAACATTTTCGGTTATGGTAATATGGCCTTGAGTTACATATTTTTAAATATATGTGTGTTAAGATTATATTTGGAACACTTAACTTGGCCTTAAATGTTAACCTTTCCTGGCTGAATTATGAGTTGTAATAGTCTCAAAACATGATGCTAGTCAAACACTGTGAAAAGGATTTTAAGTCATAACATTCTTTCTATGCCCACAGCTGGAAAAGAATGAAAAATTGGGCCAAGTTGCAGTGAAGAATATAAAATTGTTAGGTTCAGTGCAATGTGATTTTGTTGATGGATATTTAACATGCATCACAACCAGTGCATGTTAGTACCTTTGAACCCCTTCAGTACTGTAATGCATTTTCCCCAGTTTATTGTTGCTGCTGCCACACTGTTTTATTCAGCTTAGGAATTCTCGCACTATCCCTGCCCTCCTCTCCTGACTCTGACCTACCCTGCATCCTTGCTATACACTCCCATACCTGCTATTCTTGCCTTGCCTACTTCTCCAGTATGAAGTCACCCCCTTGGTATACCCAGCCATACCTACCATGTCCTGGATGAGTAAAATAGTGTGGTTTCAGCAAGCATAAAATGTCCTTGTACTGAAGAGGTTAATTGTCCCTACTCAGTCCTTTAGTGTTCCATTTGGACTTGATTTTTGTGTATGGAACTATTTTGCGTTGATGTTTAACATGCATTAATGCAAACACAGGCTGCATGGTTGCACAGTGTTTAGCAGTGCATGTTAACACAGCCCTTGTCATCCTTTGTTGATTGCCATGTTTTCTTGTATAGCTGTGCTTAGCTATAGCTGGACAGAGCAATACAAGACATGGCATATAGAAAGTGATGAGGAGGGCACGCTCTTGGAAGTATCTCCTGTCGTGGCTTTGGTCTACCCATACCTGCCCTATGCCTCCAGTATTGCACCCCCTCAAGTAGAATAAAATCGTGTGAAGTCAGCAAGAATGCAACGTCCCTATACAGGAGTTAATTTTCCCTACTCAGTCCTTTGATATATGCCATTTTGACAAAATCTTGCATTGTTCAGTTACTGAAACTGGCATATGTCAGGTGAATAGTATGTGATTTATGTACAAAATTATGTATTGATCTTTAACATGCATTAATGCAAACACAAGGTGCACAATGTGTTTAGCAGTCAATGCATGTTAATAAAGCCCTTCTCATCCATTGTTGCTTGCCATGTTTCTTTGTATAGCTCTGCTCGGCTTATAGCAGGGTAGAGCAATATGAGACATGGCATGTACAAAGTGATGAGCAGGGCTCGCTCTTGGAAGCATCTTGGGGGCCAGCGCCGAACCTATCTCGATAAATGGGCCACGAAAATACGGACTGGCAACCCTCACACCTTGGGGTTACCAGTCCGTATTTCTCAGGCCCATTTATTGAGATAGTTTATTTTTTGACCTCCACCACTCTTTTGTATGTCTTGTGGAAATAAAACCAATGTATTATTACAATGTCTTTATTATATACCTTCTTTTTTTTACATGTATATCTTTTGTACATATATTAAAATGTGAACTTTGAAAAAATATCAGAGAATAATACCAAGACATATATGAATAGTACGAAGGAGACCACTTCGTACTATTCATATATGTCTTGATATTATTCACTTTGATATTTTTTCCAAGTCCACATTTTGTACACACAACATGGAGATATCACTTTGTACTGAGATATATATATATACACAGAGAGAGAGAGAGAGAAGCTGATTGATGAAAAATATTTGGACTTAGGTATCTCAGAGGCATGGCAGGACAAGAATAGCAGGACAGGACACAAGCCAAAAATAGCAGGACAGGTCACAAGGCCAGAATAGCTGAACATAGCAGAGATGGCAGGGCAGGACAAAGCAAGGCAAGAACAGCAGAACACAGCAGAGATGGCACGGCAGGACAGAGCAAGGCAAGAATCACAGCAGATGGCAGGGCAGGACAGAGCAAGGCAAGAATAGCAGAACACAGCAGAGATGGCAGGGCAGGGCAGGACAGAGCAAGGCAAGAACAGCAGAGATGGCAGGGCAGGACAGAGTAAGGCAAGAACAGCAGGACAAATCAAGGCAAGAACAGCAGAGATGGCAGGGCAGTACAGAGCAAGGCAAGAACAGCAGAACACAGCAGAGATGGCAGGGCAGGACAGAGCAAGGCAAGAACAGCAGAACACAACAGAGGTGGCAGGGCAGGACAGAGCAAGGCCAGAACACAGCAGAGATGGCAGGGCAGGGCAGGGCAAAGTAAGTGTGCAGGGGAGTGTATGACTGGGTACAGCAGGGATACAGGACAGGACAGGGATGGCAGGGCATAGCAAGGGTCAGGGGAAGTAAAGAGATGGCAGGACAGTGATTGAGGGACAGCAGGGGATATAAGAGATGGTAGGACAGGGCTGGCAGGACAGGTAAGGGATGACAGGGTAGGACAATGCAAGGGTGCAGGGTAGGTAAGTGATGGCAGAAACAGCAGGGCACACCTGGCAGGGTATAGCAAGGGGTGGTGGTGGTAGGGTGGGTTGCAGGGTGGTGGTAGGGTGGGTTGCAGGGTGGTGGTGGCGTGGTAGGGTGGGTTGCACGGTGGTGGTGGTCGGGTGTGTTACAGGGTGGTGGTGGTAGGGTGAGGAGAAGGAAGAGAAGAACGAGGAGGAGGAGGAGAAGAGGAAGCCGATGGAAGGAGGGAGCCTAATACAATATTTAACTATATGAAATACTAAAACACACACAATAAACACTCAAATCAACATTGTAGTGTAATGCCAACAAGGGGTATCATTAGTTTAAGCTTCAGAAACTGCTTGTTACTCAACAATAATAACTTACTAGCAAACCCCTATCAGTAATTCCCCATTTAAGATACTTTCACAAAAGCACAGTTTCTCTTTTAATCTGTCAGTCAAAAGATACAAAACTTTTCACATGATATGCCTCTTAATCTCAAAGGTGTGCTGTGAAAGGTCAAGATTAATTCATGTAAAAATATTAATTTAAATTTAACACAAATACATATCGTGATAGTTACTGTCTTGCATATGATCCTTAAATGCTTGAGAAACAGTCCCTCTTGCTGGGACCTAGCCCTAATTTCATGCAATGTTCTCCTACCAGCAATTTACGGGGATATATATCAATTATTAAATGAGGAATTACTTTTTCCTGCCATTATACACAAACAAAACTCACAATTTACACATATCTAGTTTGTAATAGTGTGGAAAATGTGCCCATACATCTCAGATGTATGTTTCGTTTTTGAAGGCTCCAACATGCTTGCATGCGTCGGCCTTCATCACTTAATGGCGGCTTTCCACACTGCTTGATCTATGGCAGCCTCCCTGTTCAGTCCCTTAACCCTGAGGTCACACTTAATGACCACGTCCCATGTCTTTCTCGGTCTACCCCTCACAACCCCTCCCCCAATACTCACTTCTCACCTTCTGCACCCAATTATCATCCCCCATCCTCTCCACATGCCCAAACCACCTCAGCCTACCTCTCCTCATCACAACAGCAACACACTCCAGTCCCATCCTACCTCTTAACTCTTCGATCGTAAACCCATCCCCCCCCAGGCCTTGCACGCAGGGATGCACTGCACATCCACCTAATCTCTGTAATTTATGTACGTTTAAGCCTGCAAATATCCTCTTCCTTTACTCCCCAGGTCTCACTACCATACAGCATCACACTCCTAACACATGCTGCATACAAAGACCCCTTAGCACATAAGGAGAGTCCCCTCCTCTCAGTGTCAGGAGAGGCAACAGCTCCCTGAACTTCTTCCATCCACTTCTCACCCTAGCAACCGAGCTAGCTCCAGCCCCACCTCCAGCACATATCATGTCTCCCAAATAACAAAACTCTTCCACAAACTCTGGAGACTCACCAGCAAGTTCAATCCTTTCACGCCTAACAATCTCCACCTGCTTGCCCCAACACACCGCACACATAAAATCAGCATTATCTCGCAGTCTGCCTCTAATACAACTACATCTCTGGTGCACCCATTTATCACAAACACTACACAAGATTGAATTACTTCCCACACCCTTGTGGCAAACTGCACATGGCCACTCTCCCTCTTCTTTGACTGTACCACCACCAACCCTAGATATCATCACTTTTGTTTTATCTGCATTTATCCTTAAGCCCTTGTTGCCCATACCATCTCTCCACTTCCTAAATCTTTCCTCTGCCTCCTTTTCATTCTCTGCAATCAACACCAAATCATCAGCATACAACATCTCCCACGGGAGACCATCTCTGAAGTCATGTGAGAGGGCTTCAAGTACCATAATAAACAACAAGGGACTCAAAACTGACCCCTGATGCACACCAACATTGACAGAAAACTCATCACTCAAATCTCCATTCACTCTTACCTGGGTGCAAGCACCCACGTTCATGGCCATAACCACCCTAACCAGCCACTCTTCCAACCCAAGCTTTCTCATTGCCCACTTTACCACCTCTCTAGAGATGCTGTCAAAGGCCTTTTCCAAACCAACAAAAACAAAATACAGTTCCCTTTTCTTTCCAATATATTTTTCCTGAAGCTGCCGAACAATGAATATGGCATCAGTGGTCCCCATGCGTGGCATAAACCCAAACTGCATCTCATCAATGTTCACTCTTTCTCTAATCATACCTTCTAGAACTCTCTCAATTACTTTCATTATCTGATCTAAGGGCTTTATACCTCTATAATTTCCTCTTTCCAAGGTATCATCCTTCCCTTTGTACACATTTACAGTTACACTCTTCAGCCAATCATCTGGGACAACACACTCATATATAATCATATTTATCAGGTCGGTGACTAACCTCACCCCAATATCTCCTGAGGCCTTCAACGTTTCGGCAGTCAACCCTGACACACCTGCTGCCTTTCCCACCCGCAGCCTGCCTATTGCCTGACTCACAGTAACAGCGTCAATCAAAGGCCAAGGGCCAAACACTGGATCTGTTGGCTCCAAACCTTCCCTGTCCCAGTCAAACTCCTCATTCAACAACCAGCTATAATGCTCTCTCCATGCATCTTTAATATCCCCACTGTTCACCACTACCTTTCCTTCATCATTCTTTACACACTGTTCACCTACAATATCCCGATTATTCCTCTTCACCTTATTTGCCACCTTAAATATCATATTTTTCCTTTCCCCATGATTTAGATTATCAAGTAAAAGTCTCTGTGACTCAGACTTTGCCCTGTATACCTCTCTTCAATCCTTTGCATATATATACTGAGCTTCTTAACCCGCCGAGTCCCACCGACATATGATGCACGTTGCTACTTTTTTCTGCGGACAGACCCAACGACGTGCATCGTACATCACGCTGTTGCAAGGCCCATCGTGTGCACATTTTTCAACATTCGTGGGTGATTTTTGGTAGGCATATGTGGGAGACCTTCCTCTACCTGCTGTCAAGCAGGGATACTGCCTGGACCCACCTAACCCCCCCTTTCCCCCCCTCCCCCCCACACTGAGGTTTTTGGAAAATTGATCATCTGATTTGGGAGCTTACGATATACACCAGTACATTATGCTAATCATAAGCATTTGAACTGAAACAACTGGGCATATCACAGGCTATAAAAAATCTGTCCACTGCACATCTTGCAAGTTGAATGAGGAGTACCCCCTGGGGGTAGGGGGGTTTTCAAGAATTCTCCCCCAGTATCCCTGCTTGTCGTAAGAGGCGACTAAAAGGGTTGGTGGTGGGTTAGTGCCCCACCCCGTAAAAACAACTAACTAAAAATACAAACAGGAAGCCTCGGACCAGGACTGACCAAAAGTTGACGACAAAGGAATGGACAAAGGACGAGATTAAGATTGCGACCTGGAATGTGAGGGGTATGAATGATGAGGTGAAAGAGAGAGAGATTGTACAGGTGCTTGAGAGTGCGAAAGTGGATATATGTGGAATAACTGAAACTAAATGGCGAGGTGAGAGTGTGAGAGAATGGGAATATGGATGGGGTATATGCGCGGGAGTGGGTGAGAATGAGAGGGCGAAAGAGGGAGTGTGTATTGTTGTGAGCAACAGGTGGAAGGAGAATGTAAGAGAGTATGGATCAGTTGGGTCAAGGATTGTGTGGGTAAGAGTGAAAGTTGGACTACAAATGTGGGCAATTGTGTGCGTGTATGCGCCAACGCAAGATCGTGTAAGTAGAGTGAGAGAAGAGTTTTGGACAAATGTGGAAGCCTGCTTGGAAAAGTTTGAAAGGAATGAGAGAGTGTTTCTGATTGGAGATATGAATGGAAAAGTAGGGAATGAGAAGGTGGATGGAGTGGTTGGTGAGTGGGGTGTGCCTGCAGAGATGGATGAGAATGGCAGTGCTTTAGTGGACATTTGTGCTGGGAGGGGGTTGGTG
>JAGKTI010001012.1:0-35322 GCA_018397915.1 Birgus latro | reverse complement strand
CTGCTAGACCGACCTGTTCTCAAACTCTTCTAGAATATTGAATAACAAAAACCTCTAGCATATCGCAGAAACATGATACAATCTACGGAATACAGATAAATATGGAGAAATTTCAAAAATATAGGAAGATATCTTGCACCTAAACGATAATATAATTGCTAAATGGAAGTAGAGTAAAAAGCACTAGATTGACACAACATACGGTGCAGGGTACTCTCAAGAAAATAGCTATAAAAAGACCTGCAAGCACTTGGTAGAGCTTCATAGTATTATAGAAAAAAACAACATCTCTTGCATCTGGACGCTAAAATTGACCCTAAATAGAATATCACATCGAGTAGAAAAAATGGTTAACTTATGGTAATACGAATCCCTGGCACCAAAACTCGAAATGGTCTTAGTACTATCTGCATAAAACATATTCTTGCCGTGATTATTGTTATTTCTGCTTGACCTAGTTATCAAAAAATAATCTTATCTTGTAGAACAAATTGTTTACGTATTCTGTAAAGCATTATTTCGACTTTGTACGATGATTGTTGTACTTTTATTCGTCCTTTATCAGGTTTGCGCCATCACTGGAACGAAACGTCGTGGAGGCTGGAGGTGAGTAGTCTTTATTTGTTTGTTCTTTTTCCCTCATGTCGTAACTTACGTGAAATAGGCAGAATATGCCGTGTGATTGAAGACTCGAGATCGGTTGTAACACACAAAATAAAGTTTTTAAAGAGTAATTTTAAGTGAAAACAGGTTATATTTCTTTCGCTGGTAATGGTGTCGAAAATGGCAGCGTCACTTGGTGGCAGGTATATTTTACTAGTATTATTTTTTCATTCGTGCCACCCTCAGGCAGCATTGCCCAGCCTTGTGAATGATATCAAATTGTGAGGAATTAGGGAAGTTGTTTAACATTATGTATGGCCTTTCCAGAATTTAGAATTGTTTGGAGGTAGCATAAAAAAAAAAAAAATACCGGATTGAGGTGTTAGAGGTAAGGTAGACCTATAAATCTGTATACAGCACTTAAATTATTAGAAAACCATAACACTGGATTATAGACATGAATTTGTATGGTTTGGTATGTTTTGAGAAACTGACCATCAGATCGTTTGCAAATCACTAGTTTCAGAGTTTTTGACCTGCCATCCCCATTAATTAGGAATTGGGGAGACGATTTTCAAAGTAAAAATCGATCAATATATTATAATCATGGGATAAACATATTTTGATCTGAAGTAAAGCCAGATATTGTTCAATTAAAAAAATAGAAAACCATGTATGTATAACCCAACATGATGCAAATAATTATATATACTGTAAGTGAATTACAAGCCACTTTTATACCTAACTTTTTTACATAACTTTTTTTGGGGAGGCGGTAGCTCGATCGGCTTGCAGTCCCGAGGGACCCAGGTTCGAATCCTCGCTGGGGCAGGGAACAGTTTAAGGGTTTGAATTTCATTAAATCAGGCTTTACTGATCTACCAGAAGACCTGCCGACATGTAAAAATAACCCTGCTGATACCAATACACCAGTCCTGTATGAGACAGCCCTAGCATGTATTCAATATGGATGGTGGGTGTTAGCGCCGAAGTGGTGACATGTAGAGGTGTATGGTATGTAGGAGGACGGCTGGGCCTTGATAGCAGGCTGTAAAGCCTATGCCCAGAGTCGGACACATAAAAAAAAAAAACTTTCAGGAGGCGTGGGACAATCGTATTATGCAGTTTTTGCCCCTTTGGTAAATATATATTTCAAAGTTTGCAGGGTACTGTTGTAGTGATAATTGTTTTTAATCCTTTTTTTTTTTCTTGGTACTCTCCAAGGAGACGTTGGACTTAATTATCTTGCAGTTTTCTCCAGTTTTTCCTTCATTAAATTATTTTGCAGTTTTCTTCAGTTTTTCCTTCATTAAAGTCTTTATTGTTTCATTTTTTGTTTAGTTACAGAAGGCTCCAACATGCCTGCGTGCGTTGGCCTTGGTCACCTAATGGCAGCTCTCTGTGCTGCTCGATCTCTTTCAACTTCCCAATTGAGCCCCTTATCCCTGATGTCACAATAACCTCGTCCCAGGTCTTTTTCGGTCTGCCTCTCACAACCTTACCCCTAACATTAACATTTCTCACCTTCTGCACCCAGTTATCATCCCCCATTCTCTCCACATCCCTAACCCATCTCGATCTACCTCTCCTCATCACAGCACCAATACACTCCAGTCCCACTCTACCTCTCAACTCCTCCATCGTGAACCTAGCCCCCCAGTCCTCGCACTCAGGGATGCACGGAACATCCATCTAATCATTATCATTTCTGTATGTTTGAGCTTGCAAATATCCTCTTCCTTTACTACTTAGGTCTCACTACCATACAGTGTCACACTCCTAACACATGCTGCATACAAAGATCCCAGAGCATGGAGGGAGAGCCCTCTCAGTGTCAGGACACTCAAGAGAGGCAACAGATCCCTGAATTTCTTCCAGCTACTCACTCTAGCCACAGCGCTAGCTCCAGCCCCACCTCCAGTACATAACATGTCTCCCAAATAGCAAAACTGTTCCCTACTCTCAAGAGACTCACCAGAAAGTTCAATCCTTTCATGCCTGACAATCTCCACATGATCTCCCTGACATACTGCACACATGAAATCACCATTATCTCACAGTCTACCTCTACTACCAGATCTGTCGTGCACCCACTTATCACAGACACTGCACAAGATGGAATTATTTCCCACACCCTTGTGGTAAATCACACATGGCTACTCTCCCTCTTCTCTGATGTTTTATTTTTTTTCAGTGTGTTTTCAAGTTTTGATGCTTCTTACGGCGGCGTCATACTGGGCCAAAAGTTGTTAACGTGTGAGCAGCTTTTGTGAGGTGAAATGGCAAGCAAAGTCGAGTTGCTGTCGCATGCATGTGTTTTTGAGAGCCGAAACGACTAGCTGTGTCATCTGCCTTGGTGCCTTGTGGTTATTTGTAAACAAACTTGCACGGAGTACCCACTCCCTTTTCCTCAGTTTCTGCAACTGTCTCTTGTACTTCAGCAACTCCAGATCCACAAGGCAGTCTACTAGAGGTTTCCTTGCTGCAGGATCCGTACCAAATACTGGTCACAATCTGCTTTCCACTTGTTGTTTGGAAACAAAACAGACAGCCTTCATGGCTGGTGACCCGAGTGTCCGAATATTTATTTCATATCACAAGAAAAAATAGAAATGAATAAAAACCACAAGAATTAAATTATACTGTATTTACTTAATAATTTTAGTTAATGTTCCCTCTGTGAATAATAGAATATTTTCTCACCGGTTACAAAATTAAGCTGTGAGTGAAAATTGTTACGCATTTCGCCTCGCAAGCAAAATCTCGCTAACTGTGGGTCAGTTTCGCTAGCGGCTCACAAAACTGGCTCGCATGTTAGCCACTTCTGTCCCAGTGTGATGCTGCCTTTATAATTTTTTATAAGTAGTGAATGGCATTTAAATATCGGTCTTTGTTTACAGTTGCAGGAGTGCCAAAAACAGACAGCTGCCATCCTACAACACTATTTTAGTACAGTACTGATTTGTCCCCATCAGTGGTGGTTTATCTAAACCTAACCCAAATTATTTTCATCTATCCTCATTTATTCTACCCTACCCATGTCAGACCTAATTTGTCCTAACCTAACCTTTCATAACTAACCTAATTTATCCTAACCTTTCATAACTAGCCTGATTTATCCTAACCAAACCTTTCATTACTAACCTAATTTATCTAACCTAACCTTTCATAACTAGCCTGATTTATCCTAACCTAACCTTTCATAACTAGCCTGATTTATCCTAACCTAACCTTTCATAACTAGCCTGATTTATCTTAACCTAACCTTTCACAACTAACCCAATTTATCCTCACCTAACTTTTCATGACTAACCTAATTTATCCTAACCTGAGATTTTTAATCTACCTTATCCTAACCTGAGCATTTTTAATCTAATCTACCTTATCTTAACATGGAAAACGATTTCAGCAGGAAACAAACATTCTGAGAGAGAGATTGGGATGTGCAGTATATGGGTATCGTGTAAATAGCACTCCACAAGAAACAGGTACAGGTTTACCTCGATATACGATACCCCTAGATGCAATACCACAGCTTAATGATGGGGGTAGAAATATCACCATACCCCGTGTAAAGATAGCCAAACCCCGGTTTAATGATGGATTTTTATTTTTTAAAATCAATTTTGATGTTCTGTACTAAAATTGCGTTTACGTTGATTTATAAACTATTTTTAGGTTAATGTGTTTTAGCCATAGTTGTCATTTTGGGGTACAGTTTACTAAATTTTATTTTTTCCAGACATATTTGATGATTTTCAGATTTGTTGGTTTTAATGAGTTATTTACAGGTGTTAGGCTCAGGTTAGCTTCTTTTGCTGCTGGTAGGCCATTTAGATTGGCTTTAAACTTGTTTTTGGGTTCATTAGAGGAGTAGACTAGCACCAGTCGAGCAGGGCAGTACTCCTTAGGAGGATGGAAAGCTGATGACAGGGAGAGCTGGAGCTCCCGTTTCATCAGCCCTCAGGACTTGTTCCTGACCATCCCCCTTGCTGAACTTTTTCAGTGTCTCAGTAACACAGAGAGTAGCATGCTCTCCAATACAAGTTTCTCCAACTGTCAACACCAAACTACATACACGCTACACACTACACTTCCTTTTCAAATTTGTTTAAAAAATGGCTAATGATAATCGTGCCTCGGAGTCCCCAGGGGGGGGACCATAAATGCCCCACCATCCACCCCTCTCCCGATGACGACTCTCGGCGCTGCCTGGAACCACTGTCTGACTCACTCCTTCATTTCTGTAACATTCGCGGCCTTTCCTCTAACTTTCGCTCTGTTGAGCACCACCTCTTCTCCTCTAAACCTCACCTTCTCTTTCTTACTGAGACTCAGCTGTCTGAGACAACTGATAGCAAACCCTTTTCTGTATCCTCCTACTTTCTCTATTCTCATTTCAAAGCCAAAGGTGGCTATTGTGTATATGTACGCAACGATCTATCTTGCTCTCGTGTTCCTGAACTTGATTCTTCTGAATTCTCTACTCTCTGGCTTCGACTCTCCTGTCATTCTCTGACTAAATATATCTGTGCTGTTTACTTATCTCCTAATTCTACTGACTATCAAAAATTCTTTGATTATCTTACTTCTACGATGGAACACATTCTTTCCAATTCTCCTTTCTCTGAAATCTCCATTTTAGGAGATTTCAATGTTCACCACCACCTTTGGCTCTCCTCTCCTTTCACTGATCCACCTGGTGAACAAGCCTACATCTTTTCTATCCTTAATGACCTAGAGCAGCTTGTACAGCACCCTACCCGTATCCCTGACCGCCTTGGAGAGAGTTCCAACATACTGGACCTTTTCCTAACAACTAATCCTTCTGCTTATACCGTTAATCTTTTCTCTCCGTTGGGCTCTTCCGATCATAACCTTATTACCTTAACCTGTCCTATTGCTCCAGTACGGCCTGTGGACCCTCCAAAGAAACGCCGCCTGTGGCACTTTGGAGCTGCAGATTGGGAGGCCCTCAGGCAGTACTTCTTTGATTTTCTTTGGAATGCTTATTGCTTCCATGGCCGGGAGCCGTCTGAGTGTGCCCTGCGCATTACGGAGGTTATTCTCTCGGGCATGGAAGCATACATTCCTTTTTCATATCCTCTGACTAATGCAAGAAAGCCTTGGTTTAATCACGCTTGTTCTAATGCTGTCCGCAACAGAGAGTGGGCCTTTAAAAGGTACCGGAGCCAACCCACCCCTGAATCACATCTTTTTTATATTTCTGCCCGGAATCGTGCTAAGTCTGTTCTTCACTCTGCTAAAAATAATTTCATCCGTGCTAAATGTTCCCAACTCTCCAACTCGAATTCTTCTCGCTCCTTTTGGCACCTTGCCAAAACCTTTCTAACAACTTTACCTCATCGTCCTTCCCTCCTCTTTTCTACTCTGATGGTTCTGTAGCTATTTCTTCTACTGATAAAGCAGATCTCTTTGCTCAGACTTTCTCCTCCAATTCCACCTTAGACGATTCCTCCATCACTTCCCCCCTCAGACTTCCTCATGACTGGCATTAAAATTTCTTCAGCTGATGTATTTTCTGCCATCACTGGCCTCAATATTAACAAGGCATATGGTCCTGATGGAGTCCCTCCTGTTGTCCTCAAAAACTGTGCTTCTGTGCTTACACCCTGCCTAGGTAAACTCTTTCACCTTTGTCTCTCAACTTGTACCTTTCCTTCTTGCTGGAAGTTTGCTGTCATTCAGCCAGTCCCAAAGAAGGGTGACCATTCCCAACCCTCTAACTATCGTCCAATTGCTTTAACATCCTGTGTATCAAAAGTTTTCGAATCAGTTCTTAGCAGAAAAATTTTAAAGCACCTTTCCAGTCACAACCTTCTTTCTGATCGTTAGTATGGGTTCCGTCAGGGACGCTCCACTGGCGATCTTCTCACCTACCTTTCAGACTCCTGGTCATCCTCCTTTCGGGACTTTGGCAAAAGCTCTGCCATTGCACTTGACATCTCAAAGGCTTTCAATCGAGTCTGACATAAATCTTTGATTTCCAAACTGCCCTCTTACGGTTTCTATCCTTGTATCTGTGCCTTCATCTCTAGCTTCCTTTCTGGTCGTTCTGTAGCTGCTGTTGTAGACGGCCATCGTTCTTCTCCTAGACCTATCAACAGTGGTGTTCCTCAGGGCTCTGTCCTATCACCAACTCTCTTTCTTTTATTCATTAATGACCTTCTAAGCTGTAAATCTAACCCTATCCACTCATATGCTGATGATTCCACCCTTCACCTTTCCATTAGATTTCCGCAACGTCCATCTCAGCAGTTACTTCAGCAAACAAGGGATGAGGCTATGGCACACTTAATGTCTGACTTGGCTCATATCTCTGATTGGGGTAAAAATAATCTTGTTATTTTTAATGCATCAAAAACTCAGTTCTTACACTTATCAACCCGACAAAATCTTCCTCAGGTTTACCCACTAATGTTTAATAATGTCCAGCTCAGTCCTGCATCATCCTTGAACATGCTAGGGGTTTCATTCTCTTGGGATTTGTCTTGGAAAGAACATATTACATCTCTTGTGAAATCTGCTTCCAAGAGATTAGGTGTGCTAAGCCGACTCCGAACTTTCTTTACCCCTGCACAGATGTTGACCTTGTACACGGGTTTTATTCGCCCGTGTATGGAGTACAACTCTCATGTGTGGGGAGGCTCCCCACATGCAGTTCTTCTCAATAGGGTGGAGTCAAAGGCTTTTCGTCTCATTAACTCTCCTCCTCTTATTGATTCCCTTCAACCTTTGTCTCTTCGCCGCACTGTTGCATCTTTATCTCTCTTCTATCACTACATCAATGGTCACTGTTCCTCTGAACTGTCTGCTTGCAACCCTCCACCTCTACGACGGGCACGTAGTACCCGTCTAGCAACAAACTCTCATCCCTTTTCTGTCCAACTCTCTAATGCAAGAGTTAACCGTTACTCCCAGTCCTTCATTTATGCAAGTGGTCAACTCTGGAACTGTCTCCCTCTGTCTGTATTCCCAGCTTCCTATGATCTCCAATCTTTCAAACGCAGTGTGTCCAGGCATCTCGAAATGAATGGATCTTGAATTTGGCTCTCTTTTGTATTGTTTTTACTTTTTCTTGGAAGGAACAGTATGCAGGCCCTGGCCTTTGGTTCCTTCTTCCTTGCATAAAAAAAAAAAAAGGCTTTATAGTTGTTTTTGGGCTCATTTGGGTGGATTTTGGACTTTGTTGGGGGGTTGGGGGAACCCAAGGCTGAATAAGGCATCCCATTACTTTATAAGTTAAATCTACCCTGATATACGATACTCTGCCTAATGGTGGGTTTTTACCTAACCAGTTTCATTGTTAATCCGCCAGTACCGACTGGTTTTTTACCCAGCCAGGTCCCTACTGATTTTCGATTTTTTGTTTTTTGGCTGAAACCTTCGTTTTTGGTGAGAAACATCGAAAATTCATAGTGAAATAGCAGTCCTGAGGTAAAAATTGTTGATACAGGTGTCACTCAACCTTACGTTTTCCTTCTTTTTCAGGGTACCTGGCTAAAGAAAACGAACTATGGAAGGGTTAACTAATTCAAGCCACTTTAAATTACATATTTATTTCATTTATTTGGTACGAATTTATGTGTAGTACAAGTCTATATTGGTTTTCACACAATAATATAGGTGTTTATAAGCATTGTTCACTCACCCAAAACCCCGGTATGTGGCACCTTCCTTTACAACATCACCACCTCATCACTTCTGTTTGTTTCTCCTTCTAGCTTCTTTGTTTCTTTGTCCTCCACCCCAGGAATCACTTTCACCGTGAATTTCATAATTGGAGAGACCGTGGGGCAACATAGCTTTACTGGCTAGGTTACTGCTAACAGGTGAATTGCCCAGTGTGGGGGAGAGGGAGGGGAAAGGGGGGTTAGGTGGGGCCAGGCAGTATCCCCACTTGGCAGCAGGTAGAGGAAGGTCTCCCACATATGCCTACCAAAAATCACCCACAAATGTTGAAAAATGTGCACACAATGGGCCTTGCAATTACGTGACATACAATGCACGTCGCTGGGTCTGTCCGCAGAAAAAGTAGCGACGTGCATTGTACGTCGTTGGGACTCGGCAGGTTAAATCGGGGTATAGTTATAGTGGTATTCTACTGTGGTGCTGGGAAGAACGAGTTGGCTAAACTGGGGTGATTGTGGTGTTTGGAGTAGGAAATGAGTAAATGATGCAGGGCAAATACATTGCTGATAACACAGACAGTACTGTCCCCACAACACACATGAAATCACCAGTCACAGCAGATGTGGAGTGTTATTCTGTATAAATGGTTGGTCCGCCTGTTTTGGGGTGAAACTGGTCCTTCCAAAGGCCACTGCCATCCTTATAAAAAAAAATCACATGCAGTAATTTGAGTTTTAAAAGTTAGTTCAGATAGTGCTACCAGATGAGGAGAGAGACCTGTATAGTTTTTTTTTTTTTTTTTTCCTGGGAAAAAAATTTGCATCTAAATGATTTTGTGGATACCTGGTACCTTCATTTTTCCCTGATTCTCAGGGCTGGAATTGACCACTTGCAAAGTTTTGGACTACAAAGAAGTTCATTACTGTATATCTTATCTAATCACCTATTTGTTGCTAGACACCTTTATCCTGTATGGGGTGGCCACAAACAACTTGCCTCCTCATCATTCTGTCCTCGATGGTTGCCCACCCACCAGTGCACACACCCCTCCATCTCAACCTTTGTTTCCCCCTCATCTCCCCCTCCACCTCGCTCACACACACTTTTGTAGTCAGTTTCTCCTTTAGATGTGATTGGTAATATTAAATATCAATATTTATATTATAAATCGACATTGATAATTTCGTTGTGTTAACAGAAGTTATGTTGTAAAAAGTTGATTATCGTTTGAAAATAGATATATTTTTAAGTACAGCATAGGTCAATGCGCCTTTGTTTATTAATGAGGATGTGATTAAAAAATATATTTATCTTGTACTGTATATCGAGTTAATTGTAATGGGTCCAATTGGGATATGTTTTTGTCTAAAGGGTCACTCACTCTGTGAAGTCTAAAAAGTTTGGAACCCATCTAAACTGGTACAGTCAGTCCTCGCCTAACAGGTATTTGCTTCTGCACCGACCTCGCGTTAGGCAAATATCGCATTAGAGGGACTCTTGAAAACCCCTATTTTCTTCTGTACCCCTGCCCAAAGTCAACTTTTTCCCCTCTTGTTGTGCAAAATTTTTTTATAACCCCTAATGGTTATAAAAAATACATTAGGTCAATAGGACTTTTTTATTTATTGTACCTTATGTGAGGAGAAGAGCAGACACACATCTCCGGAGATGAGGTAGAGGGGGGAGAGCACGAGGCAGGCTGAGGAAGATGGTGTGGGTAGGAGTGGGCTGAGAGGGGTATGCGGGAGGCGGAAGGGAAGTAGGGGGGTTGTGATTGGTTGGGTGGCTGGGAGAGCGGGAAAGGCAAAGCCTGATTGGCGGGAGATGACGTCAAGTATTGAGAGGCTGCGCGACTCCTACCGCCTCACAGCCTGCATGGTTCAAATTGCTGCATTATGCTAATAGCACCCACGTTAGTGTTTTTTTCCTTCCATAAAATTGTGCCGCGTTAGAGCATTAGAGCAATATCGCACTACAGCAAACTGCTTACCACCAGAAATAAGTATAAAGAGTAGTTTCTGTGGGATGTGAAGGTAAGTTAGAGTACAATACAGTAGGTTGTCCCACTGCAGCTGGCAGCACAGCCAGTCCTGCTATAAATCAAATTGAGTGTGTTGGCTGTCCGTTCCCTGGAGAGCAAGATGTCACTTTAGTAAGCCTAAGAGTTATGCAATCATTTCTTTACTGTCTCTCACAGTTTCCGACTCACCTAAGCTGGTAGTACATTATACTAGACCCTCACTGTATCAAACCTCAATTTATGGCACTTGCATTATTCCTGTTTTTGTTTTTGTGGCCTTGTCTTTATTTGGATATGAACCTAGTGGACTACAGGCTGTTGTTGTCCTGTAGTGTACCAGCTTCATTATCGTGGATGGGAGAGAATACAGGGACATGCATACAACAGGGCACCAAAGCTGCTCAGTTAACCCGCCCAGTCCCAACTGATTTTTTACGAAACACACCCTCAGAACACGACCGATTTTCAACTTTTTTTCTTTTTTTTTTTTTGCTCAAACCTCCGCTTTTGGTGAGAAACATCGAAAATTCAGAGAAATCGCCCTCCTGAACTTAAAAATGTTGATACAGGTGTCATTCAGCCTTACGTTTTCCTTCTTTTTCAGGGTACCTGGCTAAAGAAAATGAACTGTGGAAGGGTTAACTAATTCAAGCCACTTTAAATTACAAATGTATTTATTTGGTACGAATTTATGTGTAGTACAAGTCTATATTGGTTTTCACACTATAATATAGGCGATAAAAGCATTGTTCACTTACCCAAAACTCTAGCATATGGCACCTTCCTTTACGACATTACCACCACATCACTTCTGTTTGTTTCTACCTCTAGCTTCTTTGTTTCTTTGTCCTCCACCCCAGGAATCACTTTCACCGTGAATTTTGTCATTGAATAGACCGTGGGGCAACATATCTTTACAGGTCAAGTTACTGCTAACAGGTGAATTGCCCAGAGGGAGGGGTCAGGTGGGGCCAGGCAGTATCCCTGCTTGACAGCAGGTAGAGGAAGGTCTCCCACATATGCCTGCCTAAAATCACCCGCGAATGTTGAAAAATGTGCACACGATGGGCCTTGCAATTGAGTGATGTATGATGCACGTCAGCGGGTCTGTCTGCGGAAAAAAGTAGTGACGTGCATCGTATGTCGGTGGGGCTCGGCGGGTTAAATCACTGACACCCCAGCTAAATCACTGATACTGTGTCAAGGCATCCCAACCCACTAGTTTATTTATATATATAAAGTACAGTAATCACTCGGTTATCCGTTCATTAGGCCTTGGCTATATTGTAACTGTAACCAAATTTATTTGGCTTTGGCAGCCAGCCTGTCGTTAACAGAGTAAAAAAAAATTTGTTCTGTGGCTCACCGGCTTCTGTGTCCACGTAAGTGTAATTGCCACCAACCCACAGGATGAGTGAGAATGGCTGTACGGATCCCAGACGTATTGTCAAAATCACCTGGCCACCCTGATCAACGGAAACATACTGGTTGGGTTTGAGGAAATCAGACATAAACCACAGGCTGAGCAAGAATGGCTGTACAGGTCCCTATTGAATGGTGGAAATCCCCCGGCCACCCCGATCACCAATAACTTTCTGGAGGCGCATGAGGAAGACAGAGTGTAACCCACAGGATATGAGAGAATGGCTATACGGGTCCCTACCGTATGGTTGAAATACCCCCAGCCACCCAGATTAGTCAGAAACTCCTGGCCACACGCGGTCAGCTGCTCCCTTATCGAATGGTCAAAGTCGCAAGGCCCTCCGGATTACTCAGTCACTCCTTAGGCCTGTGATGTATAGGGACCCAGTGTTTCTGCCATGTTGCTACATTTGCCTGGGTGAATAAAAAGGACCATGGCATGCGCTCATAGGTCAGGGTGCCGCTTTTTGCTTGCATGCTCATAGCCAAGCATGGGTAGAGACATGGCAATGCTGTACGCTCCCAAGCTCGATCGCACCCCAGTTCCCACCTTTGTCTTTCTGCGTGTAGATGTGCTTGGGTGAGGTTAAACAATGGCAGCAACCATTGTAGCATTTGTGATGGTGCCCTACCTTCTGCAGGCCTTAACTCTCCTCTGTGGTGTTCCCGTATGTGTGATGATGGCCTCACCACCTGCTGAGAAACGCATCAGGAGGGATTTGACTCCAGAGAAGATACGTGAAATACTGTATTGGCCAAGGTTGGCACGAGCTGGCCAACTTCATGTATTTTGTGTGAATTTGACTTGCCCCACTTAACCTTGTCTGATATCAAGAAATCACAGGAGAAGCTTGACCAGTTGACTTTGGTTTGGTTCTGCCAGCAATGGGGTGCCGGCATACTTGTACGTGGGACCGAGTTGGAAACTGCAGCCGAGAAGTTTGCACGCCTGTACAACGTGTGTGACTTCAAGGCATCCGAGGGTTGACTCCTCCGGTTCAAACTTTGAATTGGACTTAGTGGCCGTAAGGCACATGGCGAGGCCACGGATATGGCAGTGGAGGATGTTGAGCCGTTTCACCAGAAAGTGGAGGGCCTAATAGAAAAGGAGGGCCTTGTCCTCGGTCAGATGTACAGTGCTAATGAAACTGGCCTGTTCTTCCGCTGTGCCCACCAACACCCTGGCAGAAGAGATGGAGAAGACTGTGCCTGGTTGGAAGTTGTCCAAACAATGTGTCTTGGTGTTGTGCTGTGCCATTGCTAATGGGATGCACTACCTCAAATCCATTATCGTTGGATGTGCAAAACAGCCACATTGTCTCCGTGGGTTGATGGATAGCCTGCCTGTTGTGTGGTACCAGTTCTGTGAAGGCCTGGTTTACCGCAGAGATCTTCAGAGATTGGTTCCTCAGACATTTTGTCAAGGAGGTTGTCCGTTATCAGACGAAGGAACTTGGAATCCCTCGCAGCCTGGTTAAAGCTCTCCTGATCCTTGACAGTGCCCTTAGACATCTGTCGGATTTGATGGCTGATGATGGGCGGATTAGGTGCTTGTTTCTGTCACCTAATATGACCGCTCTCATTCAACCAATGGACCAAGATGTTGTCATGGCAGCCAAGAGATTGTATCGTCGGAGGTTCCTCGATGAGGTGATGGTGGTACTTGAGGATGAGGAAGGGGTCGACACACGTGGGGAGTGGACCTTGGAGAATCAGCTCCGTTACAACATCAAGTCTGCAATTTTCAACTGGGCCAATGCTTGGAAGGAAGTTTCCACCAAAACCTTGGAAAGTGGTTGGTCTTGTCTCCTTCAGGGATATGAGGCTGTTCATGGCTTAGAAGGATTTGATATTGAAAATTTCCACCTTTGGCTATGAAATGCAGGCGAGGATTTGGATATCGACGACGTGAGGAATTGACTGGACGACAACAGCTGTGATCCAGATTATTAGATGTTGTCTGATGAGATTGCTGCTGCTGTCTCTGTGGGACTGACAGAGAAAAGCGATGAGGACAAGGACCCTGACTGTGGCCACCTTGAGTCAAAGTTTGACTATAACCGATTAAATAAAAAAAATAATAATCAAATCTCTAGTGCAGGGATATGCATATTATGTTCTTTACCTCCTCTGAGCTTAAACTTTTTGAACTGAAGCCTTTGTTCAGCTTAGAAGAGAGGTGTCAGTTTGGAACAGTTAGACAAAGCATTAATAAATCCCTTTACTACTACAGATCCTTCTCCGGGTTAATGAATAAAACATTAAGATGTTGCTTTTGTTGTGGACCCAAGCTCATCGGAATGTGAACCCAGTGGACTGCAGGATGAAGTTGCCATTTTTGTCCAATTTGCAGTCCTCCTTTGGAGGGATAGGGAAGTAGTTGAATGTTTCTGTGAAGAAGTAGTGGAGCAGAGTTAATATAATAGTAGGAATTATTATGCAGGCATTCCTCTCCAGCACCTTACAGACATAAATAGCGTACAAGGGAATGTTAAGGTGGAATATCCAAATTGCTTTGGAAGAAATGCTACAATTCCTCAAGGGCCCACAAGAATACACCATTAGTTTTCAAAACACTATATATATATATATATATATTTTTTTCAGGTGGTGGGACATGGAGGGAGGGCAAGATTGACGGAGAAATGAAGGCAGTTTGTTCATGGCCACTGCCTTGATGAAAGTCTGTCTGACTGTATTGTAGCTAGATAGTTCGTTTACTATATATGGTATATTAATTTTGCTTCTATTGGCATTACAGTAGGCGCGGAAAGTACTGACGTTTTTTTCCCGACGTCATTCTTTTTCCCGTTAAGTGAAGTAGGGTCAATACTACCCTCCCCTGTGATGCGAAATGAGCTGACGCTTTTTCAACGGGAGCTGGCAACCCTGCTTGATAGGTTTGGCACCACAGGAGCAGGTTCAGTAATGTTTGGGCAGCCACAGGAGGAGGATTGTCTCTGGGTGTGATGCACCACGAGGGCATGTTTTGACTCAAATAACACAGTTATTTGGTTACCTACCACATTCTCATCATGCCTAAAGTAACCACAAGCAAGGACAAATGTGTGGAAGTGATTACTTTATACAAAGCTGGCCACAAACTCCCATTTATTGCAAATCAGATGGTGTTAGACTGAGGACAGTGCAGAGACTGGTGAAGCGGTTCAAGGACAGTGGGGAGGCCATTCCTCCCACTTCACTTCCCAAGCCTGGGAGACCTCGTAAGACAACCTTCAGGACCCGTCAGCTGATCTCAAGGCAAGTTAGCAAGGATCCAAGGCTAACAGCACGGGATTTAAAAGAAAAGAACCCACAGTTGCTGGCAGATGTGTCTGTCAGAAGTGTGCAGCAGCTGTTGCATGACGATCTGGGCTACAGGGGTTTTTGTGCTCGTAAAAAACCACTGCTAACTGCACTTCAGAAGAAAAAGAGAGTAAATTTTTGTAAGAAATATCTTGCCTGGAGTGAGGAGCAATGGAAATCTGTGCTTTGGAGTGATGAGTCAACATTTACTGTCACTGGTACCCCTTCATCACGAGTGTACTGCAAACCAGGCAGTGACCCCCTGGATCCTGAGTACACTTCCAAGTTTGTTAAATACCCAGCCTCACTCATGGCTTGGGGATGCTTTACATATTATGGTGTTGGTAGGTTGGTAATTCTACCTGCAAATGAAAAAGTGAACCAGAACAATTATTCGGAGCTCTTATTTGATGTTTTAAGTGACTCTTTTGATAAAACCAAGGCAAGAGTATTTATGCAAGATTCTGCCCCTGCACATGTTGCAAATAAACTTGAGGCTGCAGCTATGGAGCAGTTTTAGTCCGTCTGTTCTGCAAAACTATGCCATCAGTCTCCCCAGACACCTTAAGAAGATAAAGGTGAAGGGGAATGCCAGTAAATACTAAATTCAATGGTGAGTATTAATTTATTTGTTTCTCCTTGCTAACCACAAGAATGTTTTCTTTTTTTAAGATGGCATCAACACTTTCCGCGCCTACTGTATAAGTATTGCCATTATTTTTTATTATTATTATTATTAATCAGTGTTAGGTAGACGAAAGCCCTCATTAAAAAGAAATTGCACATTGAAGTTCCTTTGCTGCTCATAAATTTATTAGCTCTCAATTCACAGTACTGGTAGTTGTATGTAAAATGATTGTCCCGTATTGTAAAGTAGCCTTTTTGTGCCTCCTTATTTGTTGTTATATCCTCAGTATGATATACAGAATTTTTCTATTAAAATTCTCTTGCCAGTGATAAAGTTGATTTGCCATTTCTTAATTTATAATTTATTCCTCTTCCTTCTGCCTGTGGGTGACTCTATACTGAGTGACAAGCCAAATGGTTTGCGGTACACCAGGAAACCATTTACTATGCTGGGTGGTAACCATATAACCAAATTATGGCACCTGGTGGTTTAGTGGGTAATTAAGGTGTTCCAGTTGGATTGAGTCTGTGTAGATTTATATCCAAGGGGTGGTTAGGGTTTATTGCTCATGTAATGCCACTCAGAGATGAGTGAGGCTGATCACTCTCATCTTAAATGTCAGGACCAACTTGCCTAGCCCTGAGTTCCTATGCTCCTCGTGGGGCGACACAGGATTGGATGATGGATGGATATTTGTAAAAATGAATTGTAATTTATCACTTAGCCATTGTAATTATTATATACCTGATGTTATTTTGTTGTGACCCAGCCTTGTCTAGATATGAATTAAATGGGTTGTGGGCTGAAGTTTTCCTCCTGCAGTACACCATTCTTTGTTAGGGGACTAGGGAGGAGTTGAAAGTTTATAAAGCAAGGTAGTAGAGCTGCCAGGTTATGTCATTGCCAGCATGTGAGGGCATACTTCTTCAGCATTGATTTCTTAAACTAAAAAGATTTATGACGTAACTCCCTGATAGTAAAAGGGTTACCTTATGTTCAGACCTGAGCACTAAGGCATATTATTGGATTTCAGGGAGTGTCCTCATGTTCCAAATGAAAACAGAAGACACAACAATGCTGCTGCTACTGCAAGTGCCTACCACCAAAATTTTCACCACAACCACTGCCACCACCACCTCCACCATCACCCACCCCCCACCACCAGTGCCTCTGCTGCTCTTTGTGGGCATCTGTGAGTAACAAGATATTTTTTGTTTAATGGTTCTGCCAGTGGTATCCACCCCATGTGGAATGAAGGCTTTTGGTTATATGTATACTCTTTTCACTTTAGCCAGACCTTTGATTACTATTTTGCCATTGGGAATGCTTGGGATTAAGGAATTTGGCTACAGACTGATATTGATTGAGAAATACTGACAGGATTATAGGTCTGTGATTTGGGCTGCATTCAGTTGATGTTGTTGAGGCCCTTGGATATGAACCCACTGGACTGCAGGTTGAAATATCCATTCTCCTGCAGTCCAAAATCCTCCTCACGGGATATATGAAAAAATATAGCTGAAGGGCATTCCTATTCTTTGCCCTTTTGTGTTGGTGCCACCTCATGAAGGCACCCCTCCTATTAATTGTTCATTATCAACAGAAATAAATGTTAGTTTTCAGAGTTTCATTTCCCCGTTTTTAAAATATAGGTACAGTACAACACCAGTTTTCTGGCTCCCGTCATTCCAGAGCTGTGTCATATGAACCGTTTTGCTGGACTAACTGAGGCTGCTTATGTCACGTATATTTAATAATTCAACTGGGACCATTGGAAATCATGTATAAGAATTCACCAATACACCTTTGACCCACTATCCTTCGAAGTAGTCACATGCATGTTCTAATTTAATTTTTTTATGGAAGAACTGTGCCTGGACTACAAATGTGGGCAATTGTGCGCGTGTATGTGCCAATGCAAGATCGTGTAAATAGAGTGAGAGAAGAGTTCTGGACAAATGTGGAAGCCTGCTTGGAAAAGTTTGAGAGGAATGAGAGAGTGTTTCTGATTGGAGATATGAATGGAAAAGTAGGGAATGAGAAGGTGGATGGAGTGGTTGGTGAATGGGGTGTGCCTGCAGAGATAGATGAGAATGGCAGTGCTTTAGTGGACATTTGTGCCAGGAAGGGGTTGGTGTTATCTAATACCCTCTGCAGGCACAAAATGATTCATAGGTATACATGGCGAGTGGTGAGAAGGGTGGACGGTGAACTGAATGAACGGAAGGCAATGATTGACTGTGTGTGTGGATAAAAGGATGAAAAGATGTGTAATGGATGCAAGAGTATGTAGAGGTTGGGGGAGTGGACTTTCTGACCACCACTTGGTGGTGGCCAGAATCAGAATCCAAACAAGATGGAGGAAGAGAAGAAGGGAAGGACAGGAGGAAGTATTTGTTACAAGGAGGGTAGAAAAGTTACAAGAGGATGGAATACAGGCTGAATATAAAAGGGAAATGGAGGAGCGATTGGGTAAATATAGATTGGAGCAGATGGGGGATATGGAAGGTGTGTGCAAGATATTCACAGAAGAAATCTGTGCAGCATGTGAGGTGGTGTGTGGGAACACGGTGGAGGTAGAGCCATACAGTGTTAAGGCATTAGAAGGAAGCCAGGAAAATAAATTGAAGCAAAGTTAATGAAGGCTGGGAAGCATAGTTTTAGGTGGGGAAGCACTCATGCACAGTGATGATAGGTTAACATGAGGAAAGAAATTAGGAATTACAGTGAAGGTATACAGAAATTAGAAGCAATTTTAGTGAAGCTATGATACCAGAAAGTTGGGAAGCATTTTAAAGTTAGTAATACACAGCAAGCAGACTACAGAATAAGTGAAGCAGGGCCTCAAAATCTTGGTACCCAGCATGAATCTGAGCTGTTAACTAAGGAGGGTGGAGTAATGTGTACACTGATTTAAGCTTAGCCAGTTGAACATGATTAGTTCTGTTTCAGATTACCTCTGATGGTTGGATATTAGGGAAGGGAGCTTGTATTATAATGCTCTGGTCAAGGTAGTGCATTGCCCTGCATGTGAAAAGAATACATAAGTTTGTCTTATTGATGGTGATGGAATGAATGGAGGTGCTTTGAAGTGAGTGTGATAATGTTTATGTCATAATTGTTTTGTGTGTCCAATTGTGTTTTGATCTGTACTGGGGGGAACTGAACCTATCTTCACTGATTTTGTTAGAAGTGGATGAATGATTAGGAAACTACACTATTACCTCTTAACAATTAAGATGATTTTTCCCTTTACAGTACACCGAGGGAAAATTGTTTACTTTGAGAGATCTGTAATGTGTTATGGTATTGAAACATTGGCAGTGAAGTGAGAGGATATGTGTGTAGGTTTGACCTTACAGAAATGAGAATGACCATAGTTCATTCACCATAACTAAACGGAGACTTTAGTTCGCTCTCAATTTCTTACCTGTAGGGCAGTTGAAAAATAATACAGTATAGTATTGTGGCCATGCTTATTTTCTGTTGCACTTCTTCATAACCTTAACTATACTCTTGTGTTGATCTCTTACTGAAGCTTTTTGGAGAGGGAAGAGATGCTTATTTTACACTTAGCTTAAGTAAACTAAGAGTAGATGGATGTGTAGTGCTTCTCTTAATGACTGGATGAATGTTCTCAGTCTTTCATGTTTGTAACGGGTTAGCTCAGGAACTGCTTTCCTCAGTCTATATTTAACTTTTGACCCCTAGTGTTCAAAATGTTGAAATGAATGATTCCTAAATTTGACAATACAGGTACTTTTTCAAGTTATCAAGGGAATAGCATTTAATAGACTTAAATCTTTTGGTTCTTTGGTACGTAAAAATAAGGTATAACTGTAAATGAGAAGTTGATAAATGGGCTGGGACTGAAATAGTTGATGCTGTCATGTGAAAGGGGAGACTGAGGTAGTTTGGACATGTAGGGAAAGTGGAGGATGAATATTGAGTGAAAAGATAAATGGGTGAATGTGGAAGTTAGAGCACGAAAACCTAGACCTAAGAAGACACGGGATGAGGTCCTTTGGAATGACCTGTCCTAACCGTAATCCTAACTGCTGCTTAACAAATCAGATGTGATAAAGTCTGAAAAAATTTTTAATGGCCAATATATCAAAACGACACGTCGTACAGTGAAAGAGTTGACATTTATTCTCCCTGTCCCTCCCTATCCTATTCTCAACATTAACCCCTTAACTGTGGGGTTGATGGATGCGGTTTTTGCACGTCCCGTGGGGGTAATTCGCGGCCAAAAATCAGTTATTAGTCCTAGAGTATTATAATTACATATTCATATGGCACATACCTTCAGCTTTCTCCTGGGATGTTTGTTGAGCCTTCATTGACTATCGTAGGACTTGTGGAGACTTCTGAAGTTGGGTAACGAAGTCTCCACTTTACACTTCCCGACATCCCGTAACATGAATGCTACTGCCTGATATTATCACTAGAAACACTATTCATTGATTTCCAAGTAGTTTCGAATCCATACTCCAAAAAAAAAACACTGAAAGCAATGTAAAATACGAGTGCGTACGAGCCTCCCTCTTGCGCTAGTTCGCCGCTCGTATTCTGTCATTTCTTATATACACATCGCTTAGTTTCGTTTCGCTTTTGAAGGCTCCAACATGCATGCGTCGGCCTTGTTCACCTAATGGTGGTTCTCCATGCTGCTCGATCTTTGGCAGCCTCCCTGTTCAATCCCTTGACCCTGAGGTCACACTTAATGACCTCGTCCCATGTCTTTCTCGGTCTACCCCTCCCAACCCCTCCCCCAGTATTAACACTTCTCACCCTCTGCACCCAATTATCATCCCCCATCCTCTCCACATGTCCAAACCACCTCAGCCTACCTCTCCACATCACAACAGCAACACACTCCAGTCCCATCCTACCTCTCAACTCTTCCATCGTAAACCCAGCCCCCCCCAGGCCTTGCACGCAGGGACGCACTGCACATCCACCTAATCATTGTCATTTCTGTATGTTTAAACCTGTGAATATCCTCTTCCTTTACTGCCCAGGTCTCACTACCATACAGCATTAAACCTGCGAATATCCTCTTCCTTTACTGCCCAGATCTCACTACCATACAGCATCACACTCCTAACACATGCTGCATATAAAGACCCCTTAGCACGTAAGGAAAGTCCTCTCAATGTAAGGAGAGGCAACAGCTCCCTGAACTTCTTCCAACCACTTCTCACCCTATACTGTTTTTACGCTAACTTGGCCTAGATTTTCGTGCTTTTGCTTCTCATTTCAGGCAGCTCAGTAGCAGAATGAGGCAATGCTGTGGCTCAACATCCTTTCCATAGCACTTCTTCATGACTAGCACCATATTCAAGTGTTAATCTATTGCTACAGTTCAGATTTAAAGATAGAAAGATGGTAATTTTAGGCCAAGTTAGTGTAAAAGCAGTATAGCTCCAGCCCCACCTCCGGCACATAACATGTCTCCCAAATACCAAAACTCTTCCACACATTCAAGAGACTCACCAGCAAGTCCAATCCTTTCACGCCTAACAATCTCCACCTGCTCTCCCTGACACACTGCACACATAAAATCAGCATTATCTCAGTCTACTTCTAATACCACTACATCTCTTGTGCACCCATTTATCACAAACACTGCACAAGATTGAATTACTTCCCACACCTTTGTGGCAAACTGCACATGGCCTTCTCCCTCTCCTCTGATTGTACCGCCACCAACCCTTCATCACTTTTGTTTTATCTGCATTTACCCTTAAGCCCTTGTGCCCCATACCATCACTTCATTTCTTAAATCTTTCCTCTTCCTCCTTTTCATTCTCTGCAATCAACACAAAATCATTAGCATACAACATCTCCCACAGGAGTCCATCTCTGAAGTCATGTGAGAGGGCTTCAGGTACCATGATAAACAACAAGGGACTCAAAACTGACCCCTGATGCACACCAATGTTCACGGAAAACTCATTACTCAAAACTCCATTCACTCTTACCTGGGTGCGAGCACCCACGTACATGGCCATAACCACCATCACCAGCCACTCTTCCAACCCTAGCTTTCTCATTGCCCACTTCACAACCTCTTTAGGGACTCTGTCAAAGGCCTTTTCCAAATCAACAAAAACATAATATAATTCCCTTTTCTTTCCAACATATTTTTCCTGAAGCTGTCGAACAATGAATATGGCATCAGTGGTCCCCCTGCCTGGCATAAACCCAAACTGCATCTCATCAATATTCACTCTTTCTCTAATCATACCTTCTAGAACTCTCCATTATTTTCATTATCTGATCTAAGAGCTTTATACCTCTGTAATTTCCCCTTTCCAGGGCATCACCCTTCCCTTTGTACACATTTACATTTAGACTCTTCCGCCAATCATCTGGGACAACGCACTCATGTATAATCATGTTTATCAGGTCATTGACTAACCTCACCCCAGTATCTCCTGAGGCCTTCAACATTTCGGCAGTCAACCCAGACACACCTGCTGCCTTCCCCACCCGCATCCTGCCTATTGCCTCACTCACAGTAGTAGAGTCAATCAAAGGCCAAGGGCCAAACACTGGATCTGCTGGCTCCAAACCTTCCCTATCCCAATCAGACTCCTCATTCAACAACCGGCTATAATGCTCTCTCCATGCATTTTTAATATCCCCACTGCTCACCACTACCCTTCCTTCATCATTCTTCACACACTGCTCACCTACAATGTCCCGATTATCCCTCTTCACCTGATTTGCCACCCTAAAAATCATATTTTTCCTTTCTCCATGATTTAGATTATAAAGTAAAGGTCTCTGTGACTCAGACCGCCCTGTATACATCTCTTCTAGCCCTGCGCTTGGCAGCCAAGTACTCCTCCCTGTTACCACTCTTCTTCCATTCCCGGAAAAGCCTTCTTTTCTCCTTAACTTTATGTCTTGGTGGGCCTCTTGTCCAACCGCATATTGCATCGGTAACTCTCAAGAGGTCGTTCTTAAGGGCTCTATACTGTTCATTATCGCCTCTATCTACGGCTCCCTGTTCAGCCACCACTCTCCTCATCTCACTATAAAAGGCATCCCTTACTGATTGGTTTCCCAGCTTCCATATTTCCCTCCTAGGTACATATGTCCTCCTCCTCATCATTTGTTCTTTAAGCACCATGTCACAAATCAACAGTTTGTGCTGCTGCACATACTCCTCGCTTCCTTTAACTTTAACATCCCTCACTAACCTCCTGTCAACCCTCCTGACCAGAAAATAATCTATCTGACTACTATTTCCCCCGGACTCATATGTATTCAACCGACTCATTCTTTTTCTAAAATGTGTGTTGCACACAATCATGTCCATAGCCTCCCCAAACTCGAGTATTCTTTCCCCTTCCGCATTCCTCACACCATATGCACATCCTCCATGGACTTCTTCATAACCTTGAGCTGCTTCACCCACATGACCATTTAAATCCCCTCCCAGAACCACTACCTCATCGTCGCCCATACCACTTATACACGTATTAAATCATCCCAAAATCTATCCTTCTCTGTGTCATCCAATTCTACCTGTGGAGCATATGCCGATATAACTGAAATCATTTTCCTACCATTCAAAATTTTCACTACTAATATCCTATCACTTACTGTCATAACATTCATAACATATTCCATCCATTTCTCCACCACCAACACACCCACACCCCCATACCTGTCAGTTCCCCCCTGCCAAAACAACTTATAGTAGCAACCCTTCCCAACAATCTTTCTGGCTGATCCACCCCTGTACCGGACTTCCTGCAAACATGCCACATCCACCCACCTCCTACTGAATGCCTCAACGACTTCCCCGGCTCTTCCCCTCAAACTTCCCACATTCCACAAACCCACCCTTTAATATCCCCACTGTTCACCACTACCACTACACTCACACTTTATTTCTAGTTCTTTATTTCACATATATATATCTACGGTATTTATCGATAAGTTTCACTCAGTAATAGTAGTTTACTTTCGCTCCAGGCATTCACTTTCTCGTTCAGTAAACTACGTAAAGAGCGAAGCTTTCATTTTCACTGTCATTACTCCAAGTATCAGTCACTATTCATCATTATCATCGATAATTCAGCTAGTTCACGTCAACAGTAGAGTCACTTAGTCCTTTACCGCTTCCCACATGATGTTTAGTAGGGGTAGAGGTCACGAGGCCTTTTACAATGGGCGCAAAAGCGGCGGAAATGGAGGGGTGTGACTGTGACGTGATTCCACCTTGAAGGACGACAGTGAACTGAATGATGTACGTGTCTGGGTAGCCAAGGGTTGAAAATGTCAGCTGCTTATGTATATGCTATGAAATAAGTTGTAGGAAATCTAGACAATACATAATAAATTAGGTAGTTCCAGGTGAATATAAATATCACTCAGGGTTCTCCCTTCCTTTCTTATATATATTTATATTACGAGAATAGGTCATACAGCATATTTCAAGGGGAAAAAAGTAGGGGAAATTAGCGAACGAGTGCAGGTGGGATGTTGCCAAGTGATAATTAGCCAATTCCAGGTGTATGTCACTATCAGTTACCTTATTTTTTATATATATATATTATTTTGTATAAGAATAGGGCATAGGGCTCATTTCAGTGGATGAAATCAGTGGAAAAATCCGGGGAAGATCTGCGTAGCGCAGAGCGGCTGAGTGGACGACACGAGAGGGTAATTGAGGGGAGGTAGGGAGGGGAGTCTAGAATGGGGGAAAATGGCTAAATTGTCAACAATGGATGGGAGTACTGATGACATTAGCAGCTCTGACTATTGTTGGACATTGGCAGTACTGATCGATGATACAAGTCACCACTTGAAAGCCCAGGCGAATTCAAAACTACACAGAATCACCAAAGTGACGCCCCACGGTTTGATCCATTGTGACCGAGCGTCACCACAGAGACGTCCCGCGGTTATGGGGTTAAAAAAACTAATCCTAACCCTAGTACCAGCATCCACCAGCCTAACTGAGCATAAATTAATCCTTTAATGATCAGTATCTTGGAAACGGTGTGTTGTAGAGCAAAACGGATGAAATTAGTTGCCCCTGGAGCTCTTAATTCCACCCCTTGTAACCAGTTCTAACTTTGCCATAACCCTAATGGCTCCTAACCCTCCTAACTGAACCTAACCATTTCTCTGTTCTTGCTACCATATTATACGATCTAGCAGACCTCTTGCTTTCAATATCATTTCTGTCTCAACCTTCATACTGCCACCAGGAGAAAGACACTGGTTGGTATTGAGGTGCTGCTGTGGTTTGTTTTTCATGTGTACATTGAAGCATTCCACTAAGGCAGCTTTGTGTTCTCCAACAGAAAGGACTTGCGTCCAGCTAGTAGAAACCATTTGTGTGTGTGTGTGTGTGTGTGTGTGTGTGTGTGTGTGTGTGTGTTTGTGTGTGTGTGTGTTTGTGTGTGTGTGTGTCAGACTCTGAGTATAGACTTCACAGTCTGCTCCCAAGGCCCAGTAGTCCTCCTACATACCATACACCTCTACATGTCACCAATTTGGCGCTAACACCCACCGTCTATATTGAATGCATGCTAGGGCTGTCTCATACAGGACTGGTGTATTGGCATTAGCAGGGGTATTTTTATGACATGCCGGCGGGTCTTCTGATGGATTGGTAAAGTCAGATTTTATTAAATTCTAATCGTTAAACTGTTTCCCACGCCAGCGGGGATTTGAACCCGGGTCCATTAGGACTGCATCCACCTCTCTACCGACTGAGCCACCGCCTCCCCCTCCTGTTATGGTTTTACTTGGTACACACCTCTGTAATCTGAGTTTCTGTGAATCCTTGTTTGGGCCTTAATGCTGTGCCTCAAGCACTTGTCATATGCAGTGAATTGGACTGGAACTGCAACCCCCACTCTTGGCTGGTTTGAGCACTCTGTCCAGGTACTGTGCACTGAGTTGAGCAAATGTTACACACCTCAAGCATGACCTTGGCTCTGGCATTGTTTGTACCAATGCAAACCCATCAATAATGAGTGTATATCAAGTTTCCAGTACTGTCTTGATGTGTTCCATCATAATTTCCTCCTAGTTTATGGAGGAAATTACTTTTCAAGTAGGTGTTCATCATGTCATTACCTGTGAGTAGACTCTGGAGATGAGGGGCATTTTTGAAGGGCATCGCTCTGGTAAAGAGTACATGCATCTGAGAGTTCTGTGCAAGAAGTCATATACAGTAGGCGCGGAAAGTATTGACGCTTTTTTGCCGACGTCATTCTTTTTCGCGTTAAGTGAAGTAGGGTCAATACTACCCTCCCCTGTGATGCGAAATGAGCTGACGCTTTTTCAGTGGGAGCTGGCAACCCTGCTTGATAGGTTTGGCACCACAGGAGCAGGCTCAGTAATGTTTGGGCAGCCACAGGAGGAGGATTGTCTCTGTGTGTGATGCACCACGAGGGCATGTTTTGACTCAAATAACACAGTTATTTGGTTACCTACCACATTCTCATCATGCCTAAAGTAACCACAAGCAAGGACAAACGTGTGGAAGTGATTACTTTATACAAAGCTGGCCACAAACTCCCATTTATTGCAAATCAGATGGTGTTAGACTGAGGACAGTGCAGAGACTGGTGAAGCAGTTCAAGGACAGTGGGGAGGCCATTCCTCCCACTCCACTTCCCAAGCCTGGGAGACCTCGTAAGACAACCTTTTTGACCCGTCAGCTGATCTCAAGGCAAGTTAGCAAGGATCCAAGGCTAACAGCATGGGATTTAAAAGAAAAGAACCCACAGTTGCTGGCAGATGTGTCTGTCAGAAGTGTGCAGCAGCTGTTGCATGACGATCTGGGCTACAGGAGTTTTTGTGCTCGTAAAAAACCACTGCTAACTGCACTTCAGAAGAAAAAGAGAGTAAATTTTTGTAAGAAATATCTTGCCTGGAGTGAGGAGCAATGGAAAACTGTGCTTTGGAGTGATGAGTCAACATTTACTGTCACTGGTACCCCTTCATCACGAGTGTACCGCAAACCAGGCAGTGACCCCCTGGATCCTAAGTACACTTCCAAGTTTGTTAAATACCCAGCCTCACTCATGGCTTGGGGCTGCTTTACATATTATGGTGTTGGTGAGTTGGTAATTCTACCTGCAAATGAAAAAGTGAACCAGAACAATTATTCGGAGCTCTTATATGATGTTTTAAGTGACCCTTTTGATAAAACCAAGGCAAGAGTATTTATGCAAGATTCTGCCCCTGCACATGTTGCCAAGTCAGTGAAACAGTGGCTAACAGACTGTGAGGTTCCCTTTATTTGAGATTGGCCCAGAAACAGCCCAGATATCAATCCCATTGAGAATTTATGGGCGCACATGAAACGGCACATCATCTTTGCCTAAACTTGAGGCTGCAGTCAAGCAGCTATGGAGCAGTTTTAGTCCGTCTGTTCTGCAAAACTACACCATCAGTCTCCCCAGACGCCTTAAGAAGATAATAAAGGTGAAGGGGAATGCCAGTAAATACTAAATTCAGTGGTGAGTGTTAATTTATTTGTTTCTCCTTGCTAACCACAAGAATGTTTTCTTTTTTTAAGATGGCGTCAACACTTTCCGCACCTACTGTATATACAGTAATCCCTCCATTATTCGACACAATAGAGCCAAAGGCATGTCCGAATATTGGTTTTGTCCGAATATTGGGCCCTGAAGCTCCAGCACTGGTCATTCATGACCCTAACCTAACCTAAATCAGACAACTACCTTCCTACCTCCCTACTGGACATGTATAGCACTTATTTAGGTCCCTTTTCACATAAATAATGCACACAAAGCATGAATTAATTGAATTTTAACCAAAAAATTATGATTTAGAGGTGAGTGAGGCATAGGTTGTCAGAACTTGCCAGCATAGTATAAGTAAGTATCTGACATGGAAATCATCTTTTCTCACATTTTATGCACTAAATTATTGGATACAAAGCATCAAATACAGTAAATGATGTAAATTGCTACCAAAAAATGGTTAGGTTAGGTTATGACCGGACATGAAATTCACTGCCTTTCACCTTTTTCATAGCTGGTCCACTTAAAAACCATGCATGAAAAAATTAATTTGCAAGCAGGAAATTATGATTAACATTTTTGTTAATTTTTTAAGACATATACAGCATGATGAAAACAGGTTAGGCATGAAAATCTTTATGGTAAGCATAGGTTAGGTTAGGATAGGTTAGCTTAGGACCGGACATGAAATTCACTGCCTTTCACCTTTTTCATAGCTGTTGCACTTAAAAACCATGAATGAAAAAATTAAATTGAAAGCAGGAAATTATGATTAACATTTAGGGTAATTTTTTAACACATTTACAGCATGATGAAAACAGGTTAGACATGAAAATCTTTATGGTAATCATAGGTTAGGTTAGGTTAGGACCGGACATGAAATTCACTGCCTTTCACGCTTTTCACAGCTGGTGCACTTAAAAACCATGCATGAAAAAATTGAATTGAAAGCAGGAAATTATGATTAACATTTAGGGTAATTTTTTAAGACATTTACAGCATGATGAAAACAGGTTAGACATGAAAATCTTTATGGTAATCATAGGTTAGGCTAGGTTAGGTTAGGACCAGACATGAAATTCACTGCCTTTCACCATTTTCATAGCTGGTGCACTTAAAAACCATGCATGAAAAAATTAAATTGAAAGCAGGAAATTATGATTAACATTTAGGGTAATTTTTTAACACATTTACAGCATGATGAAAACAGGCTAGACATGAAAATCATTATGGTAATCATCTTGCACACAGTTTATGCATGAGATTAATGATATGGAAAGAACAAAACAAGGAATTTTGATGAAGTTAGGGTACTTACGAAAAAGCCGCCGCCGTCCTGATGTATAACTTGCTCTATCATCTCAGACTTTGACACGAAGAAATTGCACCACACAACCTTCGCAATTTACAGTCACCAGCACTTCTCACCAACACTTTCCACAAGGTTTTTTTTGCATAACTGGGATCACATCACTTCACTGCACTGTACATAACAGTAAATTCCCGTGTGGTCTAGTGACGAGTCCTGGAGCCTTGTGAACTTCTCAGCAGCAGCTTTCAGCTCCGTTCCACGTACCAACACACCAGCAGCACGTTGTTGTCGATACCAAATCAGCGTGGATCGATCGATGTCTGCATACTTAGGACTAACATCACCTTCCTCTCCACGTTTCGTTTGGTCTATGAAGCAAAATCAGCCGTGTACTGCTGTAGTTTGTCTCGGGACTTCTTGATATCAAACAAGGTGGAGCGAGGGAGATTGAATTCACGACGAATCCGTGATGTCAGCCACCCGGCGTCCATCTTTTCCAATACCCTTCCCTCTTCTTCTCCAGAGTCAGAACCACTTTCTTCCTCTTCTCAGGTGGCAGGGCCATCATCACACACATGATGAAGAAGGTGAAGAGCAGCTTCAAGCCCTGTAGGAGGTAGGGTATCACCACAAAAGCAATCACTTCGGCCGCCATTGTCGGAGCTGTTCACGAGGCAGCAACTGAGTGGGAAATGGGACCGACAGACGGGCGCCACGCGCGTAAACACAGCTGATCGACGCGCGCGGGAAATTCAACCTGACGCGGTCCAAAAAATTTGAATTTTTTCCGAATTTTTTGGCATTTTGGGGGTTGGGCAGCCCACGATATCCGAGTAGTGGGCGTGTCCGAGTATTGGACGTCCGAATAGTAAAGGGATTACTGTATATATCTATATATATATATATATCTGTTCACATTCATGCTGACTAATTTCTCGTTGACTTTCACCTTCTGCGTGTCTGACATTGTCAGAATGTTGGCCTGTTACATTGGGTCATAGCTCTTTGGATCACTGCACAGATGTCTCTTCCATTCTCTTTAATGTCCAGAGCTTCAGGAATGCTGTTCTTGTATTACCAATTTTTCTGGTTGCTCAGACTGAAAGGGTCAGTGTAGGAACTGACAAACATTACCTTCAGTTTTGAAATATTGTCATTCCATTTCTTTACTGGTGACTCAGTCATTGAGTAGTGTCTTGCTTGGCATTGCCTAGGAACCATGGAGACTTTCCAGGAATTTTGAAGCATATTGAGCAGTTACCGGCCTTACCATTCGCTATGGAACTAGTGATTTTTCACAGAGGGTCCCTCTTCACCTTTCAGGTTCTTGTTTTCTGTAGTCTCAAGGGCACAGTCTATCCACACTAAATTGAATTGACCATCAGTGTGCTTGGTAACAAAGTTGCCAATATGAAATACTTCCTGGATAGTTAACGGGAGGTCCTTCATACTCAAGACAGTTGCATTGTGGGTAGTGAGTGTAGTTCATTTGGTTTGCTGCAGACAACAGAGGCAAGATTGCAGCTTTGGAAGACTAGCATACCTCTTAGTACCCTGTACTAGAGGGGCTCATGAAGTTTCAGAGGCAGCATCACTCTGTGGAGGAACCACAGCTGAAATGTTGGAAACTTATTCAAGGGAGGTTGAAGCGAAAGGGTTGTCGATGTCTCTGAAATGGTGCATTGTAGAGGAAAATGGATAAAATTTATGTTCAGATCCCATCCCTTTTCACCATTTTCTAAGTAATCCTAACTTCTTCATGCCCTAATCGTAACAGCTCATAACTCTCCTGACCGAACCTAACTGATCTTTTCCTGCTACTACCAGTTTACTTTTATTTGGCCCAGTCAAGAATGACTGAAATGAAAAGGTTTTGGCCCCAAGCTTAACTGAACAAAACCCAGTGGACTGCAGGCTGACACTGCCCTTTTCCTATGGTCCACCAGCTTTAGTTTGTGGGGTTAGGCAGGAGTTCAGGGATGTTTGTACAGGCAGACAGCAAAGCCACCAGATTGTATCAGTGCAACCCTCTCCAACAGGGAACAGGTCTGTCACAAGCAAACATAAACCTGTCACATAACAAGTGAGCTTCCCAGGTGATAATTGTTAATCTGCCCTCTGTTTGTGATAGACTTTAACCCGCTGAGTCCCACTGATGTACGATGCTCGTCGCTACTTTTTTCCGCGGACAGACCCAACGATGTGCATCGTACATCACTCAATTGCAAGGCCCATTGTGTGCACATTTTTCAACATTCACGGGTGATTTTTGGTAGGCATATGTGGGAGACCTTCCTCTACCTGCTGTCAAGTGAGGATTCTGCTTGGCCCCACCTAACCCCCCCTCCCCCCCACACTGGGCAATTCACCTGTTAGCAGTAACCTGGCCAGTAAAGATATGTTGCCCCACGGTCTCTCCAATGATGAAATTCACGGTGAAAATGATTCCTGAGGTGGAGGACAAAGAAACAAAGAAGCTAGAGGTAGAAACAAACAGAAGTTATGAGGTGGTAATGTCGTAAAGGAAGGTGCCATATACTGGTGTTTTGGGTGAGTGAACAATGCTTTTATCGCCTGTATTGTTGTGCGAAAACCAGTATAGACTTGTACTACACATAAATTCGTACCAAATAACTAAATAAATACGTAATTTAAAGTGGCTTGAATTAGTTAACCCTTCCATAGTTTGTTTTCTTTAGCCAGGTACCCTGAAAAAGAAGGAAAATGTAAGGCTAAATGACACGTGTATCAACCTTTTTAACCTCAGGAGGGCGATTTCTCTATGAATTTTCGATGTTTCTCACCAAAAGTGGAGGTTTGAGCCCCCCCCCCCCCCCAAAAAAAAAAAAAAAAAATTGGTCAGAATCTGGGGATAGGCTGGGTAAAAAACCGGTCGGGACTGGGCGGGTTAAAAATACCTGCTTGCAAAATGGTAGCATTTCTTCCGGGTCTCTTGTACTGTCACTGAGCTTATTGAAATAAAACTTCGAAAGGCTGAACGTCTGGACCAAGTTAAGGTGAAAGAAGTATAGTACAGCTTTTGAAAGTAAACACTAGATTATGATGCTAGTCATGAAGTAGTGTTATGGAAAGGATGTAAAGCCATAGAAAGAAGTATAGTACTATTTATGAAGGAGTACCAGTAGAATATGATGGTGGTCATGCAGAAGTGTTGTGATAAGGATGTAGAGTTGTAGAATTTTCTTAGTGTCCCATTGAGCCATGTGAAATTAGCATCAAAATGATGAAACTGTGAACTAAGTTAAGGTCAAAGAAGTACATTACAGCTTTTGAAAGTAAACCCAGTGTGTGCAGGAATCTTGAAAGTGATGGGTCCTGAATTTGGCTCATGTTTGTTTTCTCTTAAAGGAAACAACTGTGCGTGCTTCTAGCCTTGATTTTCTACTTCTGCATTATAAAAATATGAGGTTAAAAGAAGCGTAAGGGAAAGAATGTAGAGTTGTATAATTGTCTTAGGTCCTTTAGCCACTGGTATGTGAAATAGACCTCAGAAGCTCAAACATCTGGGCCAGTTTAAAGTGACAGAATTATAGCACAGTTTTTTTTATGGTAAACAGAGCATCCACAGGACAATTCACCAATATGAATGTAGGCCTTTGAGACTGTGTATCTCTTGCCTTTTTCTGGTGATAATATGGCAATATATTGGCTGAGTTGACTTTCTGTGAACTGAATAAAATCAGGCATGGTAAGCTGGAATAGAATGTGAAGTTCTTTATTCTCGCCCAAAACATTACTTGCAAGAGTTCAACATTTTTGGTCCCCATGTGGTGGTGTATATCCACTTAGTGTAGTGCTGCCTACTTCTTCCTTCACTTTTATCATTCCTTTTCTGTGTCTGTCATCCTCTCTTCCTGTTTCACTCATCTTTCCTGTCACTTCTTATTATCTTCTCTCCATTTGAAGTGGCTTTACATTGAGTGACAAGCCTAATGGTTTCCTGTAGGCCAGGAAACCATGTATAATGCTGGATGATAACCATACACAGTGGGGCCGCTCGGGTAGCGTTTTTTTGCTTAGCGAATCCACGGGTAGCGACAGGAAAGAAACTATCTCATAGCGATTAATGCTGCACAGTTAGCGAAAATCCATTAGGCATTTACCACGTAGCGAGCAGGTCAGCAGAGTTGCCAAGGTCGGAACCTGATTCAAAAGCAATACTAGGCGAATATCATTTGATCTGATCTGAATGCTGATGGTGTATGCAAGCCGACCTTCATTTGTAGCGGGTGATGGGCATAGTTGCTAAAGTCAGACCCTGGTAACACTGACAGTGAGTGCGAGTTTATCCTCATGCTGATGGTGCACAGGTAGCGAAAACTTGCTAGGCATTTAACACGTAGCTAGCAGGTGGGCAGAGTTGCCAGGGTCGGAACCTGATTCAAAAGCAATACAGGGCGAATATCATCTGATCTGATCCTCATGCTGATGATGCATGGGAGCTGATCTTCATTTGTAGTGGGTGGATGGGCAGAGTTGCCAAGGTCGGACCCTGGTAACACAGACAGTGAGTGCAAGTCTATCCTCAGTCAGTTCATTGACTCATTGCCTATCCATGAGCCGTGCATTCATTCAACCCTCAGTCTCTCCATTGTTAAAGTTTTTTGTGACCTTCCATTTATTGTCTGGGGACTGAGTGCTCTGTTATCATGGCTTCAACTTCGGAGGCTGGCCCAAGTGGTGGTGGTGGCCCAGGGATAAAAACAGGAAGTGCAGGTAGTGTAAAAGCGACAAAAAAGGCCAGAGAATACATGCGTGGCAAGCCAAAGAAACAATATAGCGTGAGGTACAGAGACCAGCCCTTTTGAATGCCTCATCAGACTAAGAGGACGATGTCAACATGCCCCCTGTTCAGCTCGAGGAGGACCTATATGATGGTTGGGAAGATGAGGAAACAGGCCCATCGCATCGAGAATGAAGTTCGTTTGCATGTGTTACGACGTGAGGGACAAGAGAAAGATGAGGGATGAGAGATGGAGAGTGAGCAGAGTCAGGTCCGTGGTCGCTAGGTTGCTTCGGTACAATAACCACCAAGCACGACAGTAATTTCAACAACAAATAGCAAAAATGATTTAAAAGTTTGTTTATCCATTTGCATGTTAAGTAAGTTTATTTTATTAGTGTTCAAAGTAGGAATTTAGGGTTTCGTTGGAGTGTAGTACAGGTATTTATTTTTTGGCGGCTCTAGCAGGTTGCCACGGTACGGTAACTACAATTGATAACAATATTGTCGTCATCAGCCATTGAGGTCCACTGCAGGACCGGCCTGTAAGTGGCACTCAAAACGAAATAAAAGTAAGTTTGTTAATCTTCTTTGAATATGTAATGTACTATCTTATTTCTGAAGAAATATGACATGATATTAATGGTTATAGGAGGAAATTTGGGATATACCTGAAGGAGTCAGGACCATAGTTCATTGACCCATGTGAAAGTATGTATCTTAAGCTTTTCTTATAACTAATCTCCAACTATCTCTCTCCTACCAAATTTTACAGTTTTAAATTTTTCCTTTACCTTTCCTTTTCACTTGGGAGAATGCCGGTATCTATGCGATACTGCCTGGTGGAAGGTGAATCTCCCCGCAGTTACCCCAAGAAGAAGAAGAAGAAGATTGTTTGTTTATCCACACACCGCGCATCCATTCAACTTGTCACAGTCTCTCGCCATTGTTAAAGTTTTTTGTGACCTTCCATTTATTGTCTGGCTACTGAGTGTTCTAATATCATGGCTTCAACATCGGGGGCTGGCCCAAGTGGTGGTGGTGGCCCAGGGAAAAAACAGGAAGTGCTGGTAATGTAAAAGTGACCGAAAAGGCCAGATAATGCATGCGTAGCAAGCCAAAGAAACAATACTGCATGGAGGAAAAGAAAAAGATAATTTTTTAAATACTGTATGTAGTATACGTTTTTCTTATTACAGTACTGTACTGAAGAAATATGACGTGATACTGATGGATAATGGAGGAAATTAGGGGTATAGCTGAAGGAGTCCAGGACTGTATTAATTTTTTTAGGTAAGAAGTTTGCCCCTTGGGTAGCGATTTCATGGATAGCGGCCATTTTGGTGGACTATTAAGGTCGCTGTCCAAGGGGCCCCACTGTAACCAACTCATAAATGTTCCCTATGTGTTAACAAGTGGGTTGTCAGAGGTTTACTATCCCTCCCTGGAAAACTACTGAGTGCAGGCTAAAACTGCCATCTTCAGGCAGACTGCAATCCTCCTTAACCGTAATAGGAAGTTGATGGACATTAGTATAACTGGGCAACTCCACCATGCAGCCATATTGGTGCTACCTCAAGAAGACATACCCTCTCCAGCCTGATTTTTTTGGGGGGTGGGGGGAGGGGGAGGTTTGATACATTTTTTTTTGGGGTGGGGTGGGGGTGGAGGGGGAGGTTTGATACAACCATGGTAAACCCATTCAGTATGAGAAGTCTTTCCTAGTTTAAATATAATTGTCAGTCAGTTTGGCCATGTGGAGAGAATAAAGAAAGCTATTGACTAGGAGAGTGTATGCGACTGAGGGTGAAATGGAAGGATGGGGTGGCGAGAGATATATGGATGAGGGAGTTTGAGTTAGGAGAGAGACTGCTGATGGCAGGAGACAAATTGACATGGAGGCAATTTATTTGTTACCACCTCCTCCCGGATTAAAGGATCCATCAACAGTTAGGTACCTTTTACTCTAGTCCACCATCCTCCCCTTGAGGGATAGGGAAGAAGGTGGGGGATCTGTGTATAATTGGATAATGCAGTTATCCTGGTATAGTTAGTTTCAAGACATGAAGGAGGCCTTCTCCAAAATCATTATAAAGCCAGAAC
>JAGKTI010001011.1:82694-101801 GCA_018397915.1 Birgus latro | reverse complement strand
TTGTCTCTTCGCCGCACTGTTGCTTCTTTATCTCTCTTCTATCGCTACTTCAATGGTCACTGTTCCTCTGAACTGTCTGCTTGCATCCCTCCACCTCTATGACGGGCACGTAGTACCCGTCTAGCAACAAACTCTCATCCCTTTTCTGTCCAACTCTCTAATGCAAGAGTTAACCGTTACTTCCAGTCCTTCACTTATGCAACTGGTCAACTCTGGAACTGTCTTCCTCTGTCTGTATTCCCTGCTTCCTATGATCTCCAATCTTTCAAACGCAGTGTGTCCAGGCATCTCGAAATGAATGGATCTTGAATTTGGCTCTCTTTTGTATTGTTTTTACTTTTTCTTGGAAGGAACAGTATGTGGGCCCTGGCCTTTGGTTCCTTCTTCCTTGAATTAAAAAAAAAAAAAAAAGTGTTCAATCCCAGTACCAGTCCAGAATGAAGCAACCATATTGACTGAGCTGAACCAAGCAAAGGGGTCCCTACAAGAAGACTCTTCACTTTCTCCAGCAAGAAGCCCAACAACAGAGTACTGTTCATTTAATTTAAAAAGGCTCCAACATGCCTGCATGCACTGGCCTTGGTTACCTAATGGCGGGTCTCTATGCTGCTCGATCTCTGGCACTCTCCTATTCAGTCCCTTGTCCCTGATGTTACGCTCTGTACTGTATGGACCAATAATCTCCCCTCCAACTGCAGACACTAAACTATCTGCTACTACCTTTAATGTGTCCTGCATCCTTGATCTCTCCTATCACCAACAGGCACCCCCAAACCATCAAACTTTAAACTATTAACTTTAACATGGGCTCCAACTCCACCTCATTGCCTCTCAGAGGTCTCCTCAGACAACACTTTCAGTGGCACCGCTGATGACTCACCCTACTCCACTTAATTTCTTTCTGACTCACAGCCCTCCAACAACTCAAGTTATACAGATGATTTTTTTTTTTTTTTGTACAAAAGTAAACTGCAAGTAAACATCAAATAAAACACTATTCCTTTCTTTTTCATCTTTACTCTGTTGCACAACCAGATACATAACAGGATCAAAGAACAGCCTAAACCCCTTTAGCCTGAAAACATTTTTCTTTACTTATCCTTGCTGTCTCAAAAAGTTGTAATTAATGAAAAACTTATAAAGTATCAGCAGTAGGTGAGCAACCCCAGAATGTCTGGGTGAGCAGACTCATCAACAGCTAGCAAGCAACCACCCATGCAAGGCTGTCCCATGACAGGAATGGATGTTCTCTTATGGTGAACAGCACCTCGCCACAGCCAGGCGTGAGAAGGAGAGTGAAGGTTTGGTTCCTGGATGGACACTAAATTTGCAACCCTATGCCCAGTTAACAGGGGAACCATAGTAGGCTCCAAATCACCAATTTGTTTGGTTGTATGATTTCCACACAGCATTGTAAATGGTTCGCTGAGTTACATGAAACCATTAGGCTTGTCACTCAATGTAGTTATCTAAAGAAGAAGTAGGCAGCACTATGTCACTGCCGACCATAGTGTCAGCAAAACAGGCTAATGAAGACTGCCTGTACATAAAATTCATTTTGTTCAAAGTCTGGTCAGAGCAAAATAAAGTCACCAGGGGATAGCAAGAAGAAAATAAAAAATTATGTCATCTGCTGAAGGGGTTAAATCTCATGAAGATTTAACTTGCCATACAAAAAACCAAGCACAGTAAAGAATACCCGGGAAAAGAGAAAACCAAACTGCTGCCGGCCACTCATTTTCATGATAATTATTGCATTTCTTGGCTCATTTGGTCTCAAGGTATATATTTTGCTTTATTCCTGCAACCACCAGACAATTTTAGTTTACTTATGACAGACATCCAGTACTGAAGGGGTTAACCCAACAGCTGCCACGTACACCATATGAAGAATAGTGTGCAACTGCGACGTATATCATATGATCAAACTTTTTTTTTTCTTTTTCTTTTAAGGCACGCTACATTTTCCACCCAAATGTCCATAAACAGCGTTTGGCATCTCAACCGAGCTATTCCTGCCACATTCCATGCATCTCCTCACCACCCACACTTGCAGTGTCTATTAGCGAGCATAGAGGGCAGAGGTCAGTCACCTTCGCTGCCTGCTTGAGAATGAAAATACACAACTTCATTACTTCACCACGTCCAAACTAAGGTAAATAATGAACTCACATTTGGTTTTCCTATTCTCTTCCATGCACTCTTTCATTTATAAGAGCAAAAATTATTTTTAAGGGGGGAAAAAAAAAATCCTGTTTTTTGCGCATGGGGGGGTCGACCACGAAATCCAATGCCGTAGTTAATGGGTTAATAAAGGCAATATTAACCTCTTCCTGTTTGAAAAGTCTCATTTCAAAGCTGAATAAAATCATCAGATGATAAAAAAAAAAAAAAAAATACAAACAAGACTGAACAGGCTATGCCCCTGGTTCTACAATCTTTATTTTACCTCAGTCCTTTCACGATCCATCAACGAAGAAACCTGTGATCTATGACCAAGCACTTTGCCAACATTATTTCTCCTATTTAACTTATTTAATCCCATGACATATTAGTTTAGCTTGTCCTTTCTATCTCCAAATGACAATACTCACTTTATGGAAGATTTCTTTTGTGGTGGGCTGAATGAAGGTAATAACTAACCCAACCAAGACAAAAAAATTCTCCCTAAAACTGAAAATCATTATCTGATGAAAGCAAGATTGACCTATTCAAGCAATTCATCAATTGGATTGAAAGGGTTAAAAATTTGAGAGAAATGGAGGGAAGGATAAGTTTTCATAACAATTCATGAACTTAGTACTATAAGACATTTTCTAACAGCCTCTGAGATCTCTGTCAATTTTAAAACTTGGGTGCAGAATGCAGCTGACCTATTACTGGATCACTGAACCCTGTGAATCTGTCATGCCAATGATAAAACACACACACACACACACACACACACACACACACACACACACTCATATATGAACACACACACACATATACACACACACACACACACACACACACTTAGCAAACTGGCTCAGTGGTAACGTTCTCGCTTGCCATCTGGTAGACGGGAGTTCGCGCCTCGCTCAGGTTGTGAAAAGTTTCACTGACGAAGTGGGAGGTTACTGTCTCCCTTGAGCAAGGGGATGGGTGTGTGCGTGTGTGTGAAGGTCACAGCCTTGCCCTTAGATCGGACTATATGAGCTATCAGCTCCCTTCCGGGAGGTTAAAAGCTGATGATCACGACCATCAAGTGATCCAAACCGACCCGGTGAATTACTTAGCAAACTGATCTATTGGGATTCTCAGGCCACCATGGGTATACACAACAAAATTTATGATGGATGCTGCAACTGATAAGTTTCTTCATCGTGAGCAAAAATAACAAAATTCTATATCTGTCAGCTTGTATATAATACCATTTTGTATTTAGCACAAATTTTGGTGGACACCATTTGGAACAAATGAAATTAAAAGTACTTAGTAGACAGAAACAACAATGATGAAGTTCCAATTTAGCACTGTACATTATTTTATTGGCTTCACTGCAAAATTCTTTAGCCTCCACAATAAAGCCTACCTCTTCCTCAGGTTCTTCAATTCCTATGAAAAAAATTAGTATCTGATAATTATTTTTTCCTTAAGCTGTAGTAGCTGATACATACAAATTTATTCACCTATCACTTAAATGCAAAGCAAAGAGTATTAGAATACTGATATGAAACTTTTACAAGATAACAGATGTTTGGGGAAGAACTTATTGCTGAAAAAATAACTACAGTACTTGAAACACATGTTGTAAATGATGAGTGTGCATGTGATTTGTCAAATGAGCTTTGTTTGAAGACTGGTAAGGGCAGAGTGAACACTTGAATGGCTTTTCTCCCGTATGGTTCCGAAGATGTCTATTGAGGTTATCCTTTGTGATGGCTGAGTAAGGACAATATGGGCAAGAAAACGGCTTTTCTCCTGTGTGCGTTTTCATATGGTTCTTTAAATTAGTAAGGACACTGGTGGCATAGGAACAGCAAGTGCAGGTGTGTATCTTCTTACTGGTGTGAGAGATCCCTTGCCCTGTTGCCCTCGCACCTTTACTCACCACTCCATCAAACACCTGCAGAAAACACCCAATACACTTACTATCTGTTCCACACCATTGCAAAGTAAAGCTTCATGCACCAAATTTCAGATGTCAAATAGGCTTTACAAGATTACCAGTACTATTTACCCCTTCACTATATACTTACTATTTGTTCCACGCCATTGAAAAGTAAAGTTTCATGCATTAAATTTGCATAATTACGAGGAGTTATACAATGACTATTAACCCCTTCATTACACGAGAACTCCTCCAAGCTGAACAAAAGCATATGGTTGTTGTAAGAATAAAACAGATGTTCCCACACAGAGGGGATCAAAGGACACAATTCGCTATACGAAGCTTCCTGATGAATTGCCTTAAAAAAAAAAAAAAAAAAGGTGCCATAAACTGACCACTATACTGAAGACGTTACATTAGTAAGGATAATCGCTAATTGCGCAACTGGTGCAATACTAACTCACTCAGACTCTGGGCCCCAAGGAGGACTGCTGGGTCTTGGGAATAGGCTCTGAAGCCTTTGCCCAGAGTCAGACACGTAAAAAAAAAAAAAAAAAAGTTTGCCCAGAGTCAGACACGTAAAAAAAAAAAAAGTTTGCCCAAAGTTAGACATGTAAAAAAAAAAAAAAATGATGAGACATGGCAAAAAACCAAAGCCAGAGTTCTGGGGGGGGAGGGGGGAGAGTGATGAATCAACTTCAGGTAATATTTGCAATGTTTAAGAAGAATGGATTTATTGGAAATCATCACAGACTGGCTATGTTAAGTACTGCACAATGTAACTTTCCAATCCCCTGCTCCCAACAGAAACTGATGTCATTCTAAAATATATCAAGGGAATAGCTTCATTTTTTCATACATTCTCTTTTCCTTTCCATTCTTAACTTCTCCTCAAATATTTTCTCTCTCCTAATGCAAATGAACTGAAAAGTAAACCAGTGTTGGTCTTAACGAGTACAATAACATACGAATGTTAGTACTGTCTCCATAGAATGGTTTTAGCAAACACTTATATGATGCAGAAACTGTTATTGTTATTTATTATTTTAAAAAAAATGTTTTTGCTGATACATTATAAAGACCAACTTGCCATGCTCTGGGCTCCTATGCTCTTCATGGGGCAACACTGGATTAGATGCTGAATGAATGAATGAAATCACCCAACTCTGAAAAATGGCAGGTCATCCCTTACGGGCCAAAGATACTGATACTGCCGATAATTTTAACAAGTTTCACACAAATATACAACAGTACAGTACAGTACCCATATGTAATTTTCATATAAAACAAAATTAAAAAAAAATAACAAGAGTATAGCTGAGTGTACTGTATGGTCATATAAAAAAAAAAAGCAACTATTACCAATCACTCAAGAATCTGTAGGCTTCATGTGATGAAGTGAATGTAAATTTATATATAATATATCCTCATGTGCTGAGTGCCAAAGCATGTCATATATGTACTGCAATTACTTCATATAAGTAAATGACCATTTAATGAAACTAAAGCCTCAACTGTTTCATGCCAGCAAAGATGAATATGAATTTTTCCTTTGAAATCTGTCATCACAACAAAATACTATTCTCCATGACTGTCATTATATAAACTTTCTGGCAGAAAAAAAACAAAAAAACAAAAAGAAAGCTACATATGATGAATCACTACTGGAAAAAACATACCAGGTTTGAGTGAATGGATCTAGGGAAATCCTGAATTGCACAAATGAAAACTCTGAATGTACACTAAGAACCTTGTCTATCTATCTATCTATAGCCCGATGTCCTAATCTCGCAAAGAATGGCCGCAGACGAAATGCCTCCAAGTCGCTCTGTCACCTACCATTTGACTACCCTCCCCTCAACTCACTCCCCCTTCCCTCATATACCTCTCAACTCCATCTCTCCGCCTCCCTCAACTTCAGCTACATACACTCTCTCAGTCTTTCATTCTCCATTCTCTCCACATGTCCAAACCACCTCAGTGTATTTTTCCTAATTTTCTCAATCACATCCACATCCACCCCACAACGTTCCTTGACTTCTTCGTTCGTCAACCTGTCCCTCCATGTCACTCCACATGCTCCTCTCAAGTAACTCATTTCCATTGCTCTCACTCTTGACTTGTTCCCCTCTAGCAAGGTCCATGCCTCACTTCCATAAGTCAGGGTAGGGATCACAATACTATCATGCAGTGACTTCTTAACTTCCTTACTCACCTCCCTATTTCTCATCACTGCTTTCAGTGAACCAACAACTTTCCTTCCCTCCTGTACCCTTTCAAGCACGTCATCCCCAAAAGTTCCATCCTTACTCATCACACTACCCAAGTACAGTACTTGAATGCACTCACATTCTCCATATCCTCACCATCCAACCTCATTGTGCATTCTGTGACTTCATTCCTCTCATACACCATAACTTTACTCTTATTTACATGGACTTTCAGATTCCTCTTCGTACACACTGTCCCAAATTCATTCACCAAACCATGCAACTCCCATTCATTTTCACTCAACAATACTGTATCATCAGCAAGCAGCAACACCGGAATCTTCCACATCTCACCCTCATTCATTAAAGCCACCCCCACATCCACTGTCCTACCTTGCACCTCATTTACAACCCCATCCATGAATATATTCAACAGCCCTGGAGACATCACACCTTGTACTTCAATAAAAATAAAAAAAGGTAATGTATTCTCATGTGCAGAAAGTAAAATAATTCCTTCACTTCATAATACTTATCATATCAAAACTCAAAATTACATATATGCCTAGTAATACCTCACTGCATCTCAACATGACTAATTTCAACATGGGCTTTTAATTCTTCCTTCTGAGATGCACGGAAAGAGCAAAACATACATGCAAATGGCTTTTCCTCAGCATGAATACGAAGATGATAATCCAGGCTAGATTTTACGTTGGCTCTATATGAACAATGCATACAAGAAAACGGCTTTTCACCCGTGTGAGTCCGAATGTGTCTCTTAAGGGTACCTTTCATGGTTGTTTTATAAGGGCACAGCATACATGTAAAAGGCTTCTCTCCCGTGTGAGTCCGGATATGATTGATAAGATTTGTACGGTAAGTAGTGGAGTAGGAACAGTAAGAACAATTAATAATTTTCCTGGGCCGTGACTCCCGTCCCCTGCCAGAGCTGCCACCTCCACTGTCCAGCCCCACCTGCAGGGGGATATTTGGCTTACTATACTGACTACAGTCATCTTTTCGCTGTATCTCAATGGTACGGCTATTGATCCAGCTTCACTTCTTCCCCTTCCTACTTTATAACAGTAAAGTATAAGTGAATAAATATTTAATGATGAGTGTCAAAATTATTTATTTGCTTTTTCCTGGGGAGAGTGGTGAGGACAGGGGGTCAGAGATGAACTCTGGTAGCAATCATTAGTGCTCATTTGGAAATTACTCAGTATCTTAACTCCTTCAGTTCGATGAACAACTTTTTTGCTTTAATCTTACTATCTCCAAATGACAGTACTGTATACAGTTCAGTGAGAGATTTTTTAAGTGTAGAGGTCAGATGTAGCCTTTACTATTAGAGGGCTTTCCCAGCTCTAATAAAATCACATGGTAGTGGCCTAAGTAACGTTCAAAAACAATTCACCAAGCTAACAAGGCTTAGAAGTTTGTTGTGACTATGTACCAGTAGTGTTCCAATGGCAAGTAACAAGAAACATGGGCTCTCAAACACACCATTTTTCTTACTTATACTCACTATTAGTCTGTCTTCAACATCTCAGCCACAAACATTTGCACACTCTTATACCCAACACTGCATCTTTCATTCTTTATCTCCCAACACTACTACAGCATCTACAAATAACTTCAGAAAGCTCTCACTCAATCTCTGTGCTTCAGAAACACTCCTCTGCCCATTTTTCTTACCATTACCTCTTTCAGTAGTACACCATCTAAATAAACATGTTTTGTGAACTGTAAATTTATCAATTACTGGCCAAATCACAGCACTTAATACAGTACCTGTGCACGACTCAGTGCTAACACTATGCTTGGTATGAACCTACAACACTGTCCTATGCCACTCAAACTAGCCTCACGTTTATGTCCACAAGCTGCGTAAAAACCCATCTGCAGTATCAACATCAGGAAAAAAAAAGTTTTATATAACATATGATTCCTAATCATCATCCTCTACAATATAATGCTTTCTCCTACAAACCTTCCTACCAAGGAACAGCTGTAGCAGAACTGTCTTGTGGCTATTTTATTCTAAAATGCCTCCCTTTCGTTTTGTTATGTTAAACACAAAGCCTCCAAGTAGCTAACAGGTTGACTAACATACAGAAAAATGAAAATGGAAGTGTTACTGTCAATCACAGATTTTATATAAACAATCAATGCTGTACATACTGAAAACTCACAAGAGCAATCAACTCTTGGAGACTTCATAGAACATAAAGAGCTTATTTTTGCTCGAAGATATGAAATTCACCATTCTTCAAAAACAGTATAAAATAATTGTGATCTCTCTCTTGCCACACTGAAACTCTTACTGTTTACTTTGCAGGGGTCAATGCTAAAAGACAACCATATCAAAATACTGCAGTAGGAAATGCAAAATGACAAACTTCTACTACAGTATATACTGTATTTTTTTCCCAAATCAGTATTATATCAACTGAATATTATCTTCTACTTTGCAACTACCAGTTCATTAAAATATTTTGCATTTTATGCTACTATTACCATTTCATTAAAATATTTCACATATCTCTACACTACAGTTATACACAACTGAGGTTCTACGGGCTTTACGGATCTTTCTTACTTGACGATGAATATATTACAATATGATTTTTCAGTGAATCTCACTGGGCACCTCAATAAGGACAGTGCCTGCAAGCACATCACTTGAGGTTCTAAAGATATGATGGATTTAGGGTGCACCATTTCTTTTTAGTGATGAATGACGTGTTACCATATGGCTTTTCAGAGAGCCCCACTGAGTACAGCGATAAGGACAGTGCCTACAAGCATATGGTTTCTCTCCAGTGTGAACTAATATATGTCTCTTCAGAGTTTCCTTTGTGCTTGCACTGTACTGGCAATGTGGGCAAGAAAATGGCTTTTCTCCTGTGTGAATTCTCATGTGATTATCTAGATTGAATTTCTTTGGTGATGAGTATGAGCAATAGATACAGTGGTGGATCTTGTTAGAAGAGATGGAGATCATGGTAGGCGCCGCGGCCACTCTCCCGCCACCCTCTAGCGCTACCTGGAAGGGACGGTTATCTTACTCACGACAAGAAACATCTCCATCCTGTTCAACAATCTGTGATTCATGTCTACTCAGGAGTCATCATAAAAAAAAAGGTACATGAAATAATCTCCATCCCGTTCAATAACTTCAGTTGTTCATGTCTACTGAAGAGTCATATTACATAGAACTGTACAAAAAACTTTTCCACCCTGTTCAATAGTTTTTGTGATTTGGATCATTCAGGAGTTATACCACACAAAAAAAGTAACTGATGACCGCAGAGGATCAGCCTGGAAGGGACAGTCACCTATTATCTCCACAGTTTTTGTGATTCATGTCAACCAAGGAGTCACATTATATAAAATGAGTACCAGAAACACCTCCATCCTTCTTAGTAATTTCTGTGATTTAAGTCTACAGAGGAGTCACACTGTACAAAAAGAGAACAATGAAAGAGAGAATCACAAACAAATTATGGAGTGAAAACTATAATGCATTTATTTAACGTGACAAAAAATCCCTACCCACTTACAGCCCAGTTGATTGCCAAATGTAGTCAGATTAGCAAATGGATTTAACTGGTAACCAAGCAGAATCATTCCTATAGTACCTCATTATTCAGGATCATAAAATTTCATGCAGCCACCAATTAACCCCTTCAAGCACCCAAAGTTTTCTTTAAGTTTGTGTGACATGATCAGAGAAAATGCCGTGAGGGCAGCCTGGACTCAAGCACAAAGGAAAACATTCCCATGGATTTTATTTGCCCAGGAAATTAGTTATATTGGTATAAAATGTATACCATCATTTTCGCTAATGTTTATACTATACGATAAGCTAGTGAAAATACACAAAACTGATGAGTAAAAGTACAGTGAAAGTACCGAAATTCAGTGAGAATAATGTGTTTCCACAGTGAAAATAAGTTCCCAAAACCCTACTGCAATATTTTGCCCAAACCATGCAAGAGCTAAGCACATACCCATATGAGGAGCTTCACAAGCTTTCACGTGGTGCCTTCGGAATTATGATACGACCAATAGTTTTCGGGTAAATTGCCAAAAATCATGTGCGTGCATCCGTCTCCATTCCCACCGAAGGCCGAGAAAAAGCCGACTACAAGAAAGTGTTGGCCTTGCAACAGACACCCTCCACTATGATGCAGCAAAGACTACTGCATTTCATGCTAAAACTTAATTTTTGGTAAATACTTTTGTCCAAAATTGCCTAATCGACATCCCTTCAGACCAATCGGCAGAAAGGTGGCCTGCAGTCCTACTGGACCCCAGTTCAAATCCCGGCCGGGGCAGGGAACAGTTTAAGGATTTGAATTTCATAAAATCAGACTTTACTGATCCACCAGAAGACCCGCCAACATGTCGTGAAAACACCCCCACTAATACCAATACACCAGTCCTGTATGAGACAGCCCTAGCATGTATTCAATATGGACGGTGGGTGTTAGTGCTGAAGTGGTGACATGTAGAGGTGTATGGTATGTAGGAGGACTACTGGGCCTTGGGAGCAGGCTGTGAAGCCTATGTCTAGAGCCGGGAGGGGGGTGGGAGAAAAAAAAAACTGACGAGTGCATCATAGTGCATCATCAGATCCTCTTCAGCTTAACACCATTTTGACTAATTTTGCATCATCATGCATGAGGGGGTTAATATTCAAGTAACAGGAGTGGCCCAGTTCCATTTGGTGAGAACAAGCTGACTACAGTGATGTGGTTTTACTGTGCAGTTACAATACAGGTCAAATGATCATATACTGTACGTTAGTTATACAGGACGTCACATTAACAAATCCAGTGAAGAAAATGAGACAGTGAGTGATAAGATTTTTGTGTGTGTGTGAATGTGTGCATGAGTAAGATTAGAAACAGATATTACTGTAAACAGTGCCAATGTTGCTCTGAAATTATGGAAGGCAAAGCTACACCACTCAACATTTAAGGCATGGGGGACCAGCCTCACAGGCCCCCTGACATTATTTAAGCAACAAACCCCAACCACCCCATCAGATGGAAACCTTTAGAGGTTCCATCCAGTTGGAGTGCTTTAATTCACTAGGCCACCAGGCATAATTTGGTTATATGGTTACCACCCAACATAGTAAATGGTTTCCTGGGTCAAAGGAAACCATTTGACTTGCCACTCAGTGTAGAGTCACCTGAAGGCAGCACTGCATGGAGTGAGTGGATGATGTGTGCCCCCACCTAGCACAATAAAGTTCTTAACTGCCTAAAATACCACATACTGCCACTATAAACCATTTATAAACGAAAATGCATAAAAATATAAGAAAAATTAAACCAGGTAATAAACTGCATGTAATGTAACTGGAAAGCTGTACCACAGTTGGCCAAGTTGCACTTTACTCACAGAAATATCACTAATGCATTTACATCAACTAATTTTCACTTTACCGCTGCAAAACCATTAATTATATTTTGTCTCCAAATTATGGTAAAAGTGAATCTGGTTATTGTTAACAGAAAAAGTGTTAAAAATTAGAATAACTAATGTATGTTAACCAGACAATCATTATGCAAGGGATGCCTGTATAATTTATGTAGTACTTCTCCAAAGTCATTAATGCACATAATCACAAAACTTGCAACAGTGATAATCAGTGAATCCAAACATTACTTATTGCCACCAAAGAAACAGCAAATCTTTACTGTACTTGTCAATCATTATTTGCCCAAGAGGAAAGGTCACTGACTGTAAGGCATGGTTTATGTATTTCACTGAAAGACAAGGCTCTGTTCAGCCAGGCAGACCTGGGTTAAGCAAAATGTGAATGATATCACTTACACATACATGAGCATATGAGAACAGACACCAAATACTGCAGACACTTCCTCTTACCATGATAAGCAGTTATGACAAGAGTTCCCTTATTCAGAAGACAGTCAATTATCTGAACTATATATATTTTTTACAATTAATTTATCTGCATCTATACACATAAAGCATGTACAGGACCAAACAGATACTAAAGAATACTCATCCTTGAAGACACCTTATTCAGTGTGTTACCTATGCTTCATGATACTTTCCATACCAGCAGAGATTTTAAAAGTTCTTACACTTTCTTTGACATATTTTTTATTCCAACAAGCTTCAGTATGACTGTAAGAAGGATCCATCATGCTTTAATCACAGGGAACTGGTAGGGGGTGAGACAACATGATGAACGTTGCTATTTTATTGACAGATACAATAACTGAGAAGCTCAACCAATAAATAATCAGTTCAGCTTTGTACCTACAAAAATTATTACATACAGTCGTTTTATCACAAACACAAAGCACAATAAAGTACTGCAAAATGCAAATTAGAGGCCAGGGTCATACATACAACACTATCTTTAATACTGCTGTTGTCTACTGGTGAAGACATGGGAATTTATTTTTGTCAGCTTTGAAGGCTTCTTGGCACATGTTCCTTGCTAGTTTTCATTTGTATATGGCATAATAACGATGTCAATTGTGATTATAATTAAAATAAATACAAGGTATAATACTGTACAAGAGACTGTTAAAGTTTCCTAGGCCCACAACACAAACCATAAATCACTGGTCTTGCTACTTTATGCCACACCCACACCTTAGCTGACCATACCTATTCCTAACTTGATTTCATTATAAGCTGGAATATGTTCTTTTCACTACTAAGCAAACAACTAATACAGTCCAGTATGTTCAAAGGTCTTACTGTCCATTTAGTGTTACAACCATGTCATATAAATCCATACCTCTTCATAGCTTTAACCTGAATTTTGTTAACTGAAACAGCCATTAATACATTACCCTTTCAAGACACTGTGTGCTGGAAAGGGATGCCTTCTCACAGCAGCAAAATATAACTGGCATAAGTGTCCCTTAGTTCACTCCCTACCCCTCCAAAAGGAGCACTGTGGACTGCAGGAGAAGGGCAGCTTTAGCTTGCAGGGCACTGAGTTCACTTTGGGTGACAGGAACAATAAAAATGCATGGGGTCTTGAAGCAACACTACTGAAGTCCAAAACATTTAGGGGTATGAGAAAGATTCACCTTGTTTACTTGGTGGATATGACTGCTGTTAAACTGTCTTATGAGGCACCCTGATAATTATCATACCTTCTTAGCATTTACAGTATGTTACTGCTGAAAGACAACAGTAATCACATTATGAGATCTGTCTCAAAAAATTTATAAACATTCCCAAATATTCCCATCAGTATAACAACCCTCACCATTATCGCTAATTTTATTCATGGTACAGTTTTTTTAGTAACTTCTGAAATATGCCATACATACATTTCTTAGGGTAAAAATTTTTTAATGCACAAATGATCACCTGTCCCTCTTTAACTCTTCAACATACCTAGCGCAGTAAAAGGGTCTTGTGTTGACTATAGTATAAAGATATATCTATCTATCTACTGGTAACTATCTACAGTCACATGTTTTAATCTTGGATGGGGTGGACACAAATAACTCAACTCCAAGTGACCCTGTCCTCTACCATTAGGCTGCCTTCCCATTATTTCACCCATACATCTCTCCATCCCTTCTGCCCATCTCATACTCAGTTTCCCCCTCCCTTTCTCCCCTTGTACCTTACCCACACACATTCTCCCAGTCAACCTCTCATTCTCCATTCTCTCTGCATGGAGGGCATAAATTTTCGTTTTTGTTTTTCGTTTTTGAAGGCTCCAACATGCTTGCATGCGTCAGCCTTGGTCACCTAATGGCGGCTCTCCACGCTGCTCGATCCCTGGCAGGCTCCCTGTTCAGTCCCTTAACCCTTAAGTCACACTTAATGACCTCGTCCCATGTCTTTCTCGGTCTACCCCTCCCAACCCCTCCCCCAATATTAACACCTCTCACCCTCTGTACCCAATTATCATCCCCTAGCCTCTCCACATGTCCAAACCACCTCACCCTACATCTCCTCATCACAACACCAACACATTCCAGTCCCATCCTACCTCTCAACTCTTCCATCGTAAACCCAGCCCCCCCAGGCCTTGCACGCAGGGACGCACTGCACATCCACCTAATCATTGTCATTTCTGTATGTTTAAACCTGCGAATATCCTCTTCCTTTACTGCCCAGGTCTCACTACCAAACAGCATCACACTCCTCACACATGCTGCATACAACGACCCCTTAGCACATAAGGAGAGTCCTCTCAATGTCAGGAGAGGCAACTGCTCCCTGAACTTCTTCCAACCACTTCTCACCCTAGCAACCGAGCTAAACTCCAGCCCCACCCACTTCTCACCCTAGCAACCGAGCTAAACTCCAGCCCCACCTCCGGCACATAACATGTCTCCCAAATAACGAAACTCCTCCACACACTCGAGACTCACCTGCAAGTTCAACCCTCTCACGCCTGACAATCTCCACCTGCTCTCCCCGACACGCCGCACACATGAAATCAGCATCATCTCGCAGTCTACCTCTAATACCACTACATCTCTTGTGCACCCATTTATCACAAACACTACACAAGATGGAATTGCTTCCCACACCCTTGTGGCAAACTGCACATGGCCACTCACCCTCTTTTCTGATTGTACAGCCACCAACCCTAGATATCATCACTTTTGTTTTATCTGCATTCACCCTCAAGCCCTTGTGCCCCATACCATCTCTCCACTTCTTAAATCTTTCCTCCGCCTCCTTTTCATTCTCCGCAATCAACACCAAATCATCAGAATACAATAACTCCCATGGGAGTCCATCTCTGAAGTCATGTGAGATGGCTTCAAGCACCATGATAAACAACAAGGGACTCAAAACTGACCCCTGATGCACACCAACATTCACGGAAAACTCATCACTCAAAGCTCCATTCACTCTTACCTGGGTGCGAGCACCCATGTACATGGCCATCACCACCCTAACCAGCCACTCTTCCAACCCTAGCTTTCTCATTGCCCACTTCACCACCTCTCTAGGGACTCTGTCAAAGGCTTTTTCCAAATCAACAAAAACAAAATACAATTCCCTTTTCTTTCCAATATATTTTTCCTGAAGCTGTCGAACAATGAATATGGCATCAGTGGTCCCCCTGCCTGGCATAAACCCAAACTGCATCTCATCTATAATCACTCTTTCTCTAATCATACCTTCTAGAACTCTCTCCATTACTTTCATTATCTGATCTAAAAGCTTTATACCTCTGTAATTTCCCCTTTCCAGGGCATCACCCTTTCCCTTGTACACATTTACAATTACACTCCTCAGCCAATCATCTGGGACAACACACTCATATATAATCCTATTTATCAGGTCAGTGACTAACCTCACCCCAGTATCTCCTGAGGCCTTCAACATTTTGGCAGTCAACCCAGACACACCTGCCGCCTTCCCCACCCATATCCTGCCTATTGCCTCACTCACAGTAGCAGCGTCAATCAAAGGCCAAGGGCCAAACACTGGATCAGCGGGCTCCAAACCTTCTCTATCCCAATCAAACTCCTCATTCAACAATCGGCTATAATGCTCTCTCCATGCATCTTTAATATCCTCACTGCTCACCACCACCCTTCCATCATCATTCTTCACACACTGCTCATCTACAATGTCCCGATTATCCCTCTTCACCTGATTTGCCACCCTAAAAATCATATTTTTCCTTTCTCCATGATTTAGATTATCAAGTAAAAGTCTCTGTGACTCAGACTTCGCCCTGTATACCTCTCTTCTAGCCCTGCGCTTGGCAGCCAAGTGCTCCTCCCTGTTACCACCATTCTTCCATTCCCGGAAAAGCCTTCTTTTCTCCTTAACTGCAGCTTCTACACCCTCATCCCACCACCAAGTTACTTTATGTCTTGGTGGGCCTCTTGTCCAACCGCATATTGTATCAGTAACTCTCAAGAGGTTGTTCTTAAGGGCTCTATACTGTTCATTAACGCCTCTATCTATGGCTTCCTGTTCAGCCACCACTCTCCTTATCTCACTATAAAAGGCATCCCTTACTGATTGGTTTCCCAGCTTCCATGTTTTCCTCCTAGGTACATATGTCCTCCTTCTCATCACTCGATCCTTAAGCACCATGTCACAAATCAACAGTTTGTGCTGCTGCACACACTCCTCGCTTCCTATAACTTTAACATCCCTCACTAATCTCCTATCAACCCTCCTGACCAGAAAATAATCTATCTGACTACTAATTCCCCTGGACTCATATGTAATCAACCGGCTGATTCTTTTCCTAAATTGTGTGTTGCACACAATCATGTCCATAGCCTCCCCAAACTCGAGTATTCTTTCCCCTTCCGCATTCCTCACACCATACACACATCCTCCATGGACTCCTTCATAACCTTGAGCTGCTTCACCCACATGACCATTTAAATCCCTTCCCAGAACCACTACCTCATCATCACCCATACCACTCACTACACGTATTAAATAATCCCAAAATCTATCCTTCTTTGCGTCATCCAATCCCACCTGTGGAGCACATGCCGATATAACTGAAATCATTTTCTGCCCGACCAAAATTTTCACTACTAATATCCTATCACTTACTCTCATAACATTCATGACATATTCCACCCATTTCTCTGCAACCAACACACCCACACCCCCATATCCATCAGTTCCCCCCTGCCAAAACAACTTATAGTAGCAATCCTTCCCAACAATCTTTCTGGCTGATCCACCCCTGTACCGGACTTCCTGCAAACATGCCACATCCACCCACCTCCTACTGAATGCCTCAACAACTTCCCCTGCTCTTCCTCTCAAACTCCCCACATTCCACGAACCCACCCTAAACCCCCTGGGTGATTTGCTGTCCTCAGGCTTGCTTTGGTGCTTGTTTTTGTTCATAGTCATAGTCGGTAAGATAAAGGGGGGTAAACATTCCAAAGGCCCGACCCATTGCACAGACCCAGGTCCAGGCAATGGATCTGGGACCCCTAGCCCACCAGCTTACCAGTGGCTGTGGTAGTGGCCTCGGGGCACCCTGCCAGGACAGCTGCAGGGACACCCTCCAAGCGCGGCTTGGCACTGCAACTGCCCCGCCATTATACACCCAATGATAGGGCAGCCTCCTGGGGCGCTACTCCCAGGTTCGGGCCCCTCTCTATTGAGCGGAAGCGGCAGCCTGGGAACCGCAATGCCCTGTACCCTCTAGCACAGGTTCCCCGGACCCATGATCTATGCCGGCGGAACCCCAGTCAAGTCTCCCCCCAAAGTCCACCACTAGGTAGCGGGGACAAAGTTTTCTGGCCGCATGCCCTTGCTGGCGTCAACCCCTGTAATGTAGTGGGATACGTTGTGTAATATGTAAAGCGCATGTGGTGTAGTGCATAAGATAGTTAGAGGAAATGTTTGGGAAAGTATGCTGGTCTACTCTCCATGTTACTGTCACACTGAAAAGGTCAGCAAAGGGGGATGGTTAGGTAACTAGTGAAACAGGAGCTCCAGCTCTCCCTATCACCAGTATTCCCATTCCACCAGTATTCCCCTCGGGAGTACTACCCTGTTCGGCCCATGCTACAGCCTCCTCCTACCAAGCAGGAGGGAAAATTACTGTCAATAAGAATCACAATAATGAAGAATAAATTAAGATACCTGATAAACCTCTTCAGCATCATGACATCCCAAAACATTTCAATTATGCCATGCTCTAGATTACTTTATTCATTTTGGGGAGACCTTTTATAATGAAGAGGTTACAATCCATTAAAAAAACAAAACAAACATTCAATGAACTACAAACAACTTTAAGTAATGAAAAGATATCAATTCATCAGTAACCTCACAACTTTAAACATGAGCAAACTGTACAGTAACAATATGTATACTGTAGAAACTCAAGCACACAGCTTAAATCATGTTAATTACTTGGAAGATTTAAATTGCTTAAAATACCCAGGTACTATAAATGCTGGTGCTGGAAAGGATCCCCTTCATATGGAGGCACTGATATAACCTGCACAGTTATAAAAACATCTCTCGACTACTTCCCCATCCCCTGAAAGGAGGATGGTAGACTGCAGGATATGGATAACTTAAACTTGCGTCTGCTGGGCTCACATTTCAGATGGGCCTGGGGTGGCAACAACAAAAACAACTATGCATGCTGTATTGCAACAATTATATTACTGTAAAGAACAGTACAACTGTTAACCTTAAACCTTGCATTTATAGAGAATGCATCAATATGCAGCTTTACCAAACTGTTCAGCCCATATTAAACATATGGAGTACTCTAAAATTCTAAAGGATGTCATGTATTAACAGCCACAACACTTTGGAAACTTGCATTTGACATAGTGAAGTCGTGCCCTGCCATCCCTACACAAAACTAACCTAGAATTTTTGGCTTTGTTGGTCACCACAACCCACAATATCACATCTAGGACAATCTAACCTACAATTTTTGGCTTTGTTGGTCACCACAACCCACAATATCACATCTAGGATGAACACTGCAGGTATCTTCAAAAGCCAACATATAATAGGAAGCAGCCTGAGCTGGTTTCTTTCTTTACACTGTTTCACAATAACTTGCATGATTTTTAATAATCTGTCACACCTATCTGAGATGGTCTATATTTAGTAAAAAGAATTTTGATAAAAACTCTAAAGGTCTATCTATCTATCTATTGCCAGACGCCTCAATCCCGAACGGGGTGGCCACAAACAAATCACCTCCATGTCACTCTGTCCCCTGCCATTTCACTACCATGCTCCCAACTCACACCCCCCTCTCTCATATACCTCTCCACTCCATCCCTCCATCTCATCCTC